>JAOSBK010000205.1:9208567-9220760 GCA_027568895.1 Erythroxylum shatona | reverse complement strand
TAATTCTTCTCACTTCAAAATCTTTTATCCACCAGAAACACCAAAGCAAAACTTGGACATATCCACATTTCTCATTCTCTACTTTGCCCTTGCCTATCATTTCTTAATTAAAGAATTTTCATCTTTTGTTCTTTACTCAGAACGAATTACCAAAATTCCTCATTTACCAATTCTAATCTTCTAATAAAAGTTCGGGGTCCAACATCTATTTAGCGGCAGTCTCAGAAAGAACAATCTATTGATGAGACTCAGATGTATTTTGATGTTGTCGATGATAGGGACCGTCATGAACGGATATGCGGGCTAGGTTTATTTGCAAATACTTGTTATTCACAATCCTCCATGTTTAGTACAACAACGTTTACCAGACAAGTGTAATCGTCGAAAGTCACCGAGCTTCGGGCCACAGTGGATACATTGATGGAGAGGATGATTCACTTGCAAGAGAAGATGGGTCAGATGGCTCGCGTGCAAGAGCAAATGAAACAGATGGCTCAACTGAGACAGGAGCTGGAGCAGTTGAAGGGGAGGGTTAGCACCTTAAAACTCCCTCTATCACCAAGATATTAGGATTATTGTAGTCATTTGCTTTCAATTACAAAGATATGTTATGTACAATGTAATGTTTTTATTATCAATTAAGAAATTTTGAACTTTATACCACCAATCAACTTCTGTTTCAACAAATTAAATATAAAAACAAATAAATTTAATATGAAGAGATAATTTACAACTATTGAAATAATGCATTTTTTATAAGATCATCACATAAAATTTAATGTCGGGATTTTTTTTAAAATTCTAAGTTCCAATTACCGACGGAACATAAAAACTGTCAAAAAAATATTTAAATAATATCAACGGAATAAATAAAACCGTCAAATAGTTCTTTTTATTTACCGACCGTTCTTGTTAATCTGTCGGTATATTTATGACTATATACCGACGGAAGGATATATGACATTTCCGTCATTATAATTATCTACACCCGTATTAATGACGCTTTTGTTCATCATTCAATTCCGTTGGTAAAGATTAATACCGACAGAATAATTGGATTTAGCGTCGGTCTTTTCCATCAATAATTCATTGATTTCTTGTAGTGAAGTTTGAGTATTTAAGAAATATTTTAAGTGATGTTGATTTTTCCATTGTGGGAGAGTGTTAAAGTAATTCAAAAATTAGTAAATTTTACTTACTCTATTTTCTTATCCAAGTATTATAATTTTTACTTGAAAATTATTTAGTTCTACTTCTATTTTTTATTGTGATTTTTAGATTTTGTTTTTATTTTATATTTTTATTGTTATTTTCAAATAACAACAAAAACATATTTGATTGTTAATATCAATATAATCATACTTTTATTATTGATAATAATTAAATGTCAAATAAAATTAATAGATTAATTACTTTTATTAAAATAAATAAGTAAATAATTTTACTTTAATCTTTTATACAATATTTATTAATAAAAATTAATTCATAAATAATATTTTTGTTAATATATATTTTAATAAATTAATGTTGTTATTTGGAATTGATTATGTATTTGATAAGTAAAAAATTAATTCAACATCTCAAAATTTAAAATTTATTTACTATAAAGATATTTTAAGTTTAAAATTTTGTTAAATAATTACCAATTTCAAATTTTTATTTTTCAAAAATTTTAAATTAATTAAATAATTAAAGTATATTAGTTATATTTGAATAGTAATTAATATTAAATAATATATATTTAATTAATGATAAATTAGGTTATAATTAAAAAACTCGGTCTTTATGATTTTGGTGTCTTATGAAAAAATAAGAAATCAAAACTAATAATTGAAACAAACAAATTATTTTACTGAATTTGAAAATAAAAATTAAAAATAACATTTGGACCTTAGTTAATGGTTTGTTTAAGTTAGTCCTAGTCTTAAGCCATAAAGATCTGTCAAGTGATTTTGGAAGTGTTTTTACTTTTTAGACATATCATTATCATTTACTGTGTATTTAAAAATGGTCTTAAGTTTAGTAACTAAGTGTTTTTACTTTTTACAACTCAATAATTTTGCCGTTTCTTGTCATACAGACATTATTTTATCCAGTTGTTGGGTGAATAAGTAGACGAAAACGGATCCTGCAAAACAAGTGGAGTGGCCGTACTTTTGTGGGGTTCTGTTGTTGTTGACGGAGTCTGGATAAAACTACAGTATATCCAATCCAACCAGCCACAACGGACAAGGCTTGTCCGGTATGCAAAAGGGGACGATACATTGCAGCTTTGGTATGCTCCATAGTTTCAAAATACTTAGTTAGAGACGATGGGAGAAGTATGATCCGGTCCCTTTGTTTCTATCACCCCACATCGATAAGATTGATGAATAATATCCCCGCAAGCAAAAAATTGAGTTGCTCGTATTAAAAGGAGGAGAAGGATCTTAGTACTAGTTCTGTTGGCTAACATATCTACAAAAAGCATTGCATTTAAAGAATGAAAAGTACCGGGGCAGTTATAGAGTCTTTAAGACTGATGGTTATTTAATCGAGAATGAGGAGTAACAAGCATTCTTTCAAGCATTTTTCCCATCCCATCCATCATATCCAAAACAAAAGCAAAAGCAGCACCCACCCAATAACAGCCCATACCTAAATCTAATCGAGCCTATGAGCAGCAAAAGGTTGAGGCGCACACAGATTTCTCCTTTGTTCCTTATAATTGCTTAGGCTTCGGCAAATCTGGATTACAACAGTGACATGGCAAAAGTGAATTCAGTTCTCAAAAAGTCAAAGATTTCCACTGATAATCAATCAGTCAGAAAGGTATGCTGAACTATGAGATTACCCTAATTCAGACAGCTTGAGATGGGCTTCAGAATAATCATTGAAGAAAGCATCCTCATCCTATAGAGACCAGGAGCGGTCACAGAGTCAGAACCATATACGCAACAAATAACTTAAATACATCAGGAGTGCTCTGGAGCTTAAATCAAAGAAGAAATTCACCGCAGCATATTTGTCAACAAATGGACGGAAAACAGGGTCAGAGAGAAGAGCCTTATCGGATGGCAGTTGCAAGAGGCCTTCCTTCTCTCCACTCAAGAGCTCCCTAACAAATTAAATATACAGAGTATTAGGATCCTAAATATTTTTCCCCAAGCAAGTTAAACGATTTATAAACACAAACATTAAAACATAAATAATCAAGAAAGGGAAATATCTGGCTCACTTGAAGTAGGTGTTGTCAAAGTAGAGGGGATTAGCGGTCCAAGGACCCTCAAAACCAGAGCGTTCCTTGTGGCAGCGACCCTTAAGTAATCATACAAAGACTCAAGTCTACCCAGTAAGAACGAACATGATTGGAAGCTTCGAAAAAGAAAATAACTGACAATGGTCAAAATCGACGTCACCTACCAGGGTGTGGCCACCAGAGAGAGCAACAATATCCTTGTCACTTAAACCCATGTGACCAAACACCTCTCTCAAGTGGTCAGAACCTGCAACAGAAGGCAGCATATTGGTGCTTAGGTCATTTGGACTAGGAACAATCTAATTTCAAATCGTCTGACTAAACAAAAGCACTAATGCAGCGAACTTAGTGACCTTTAGTAGCATCGGGAAGGCGACCTTCAGGAGGTGTCTCGGGCTTGTCCTGAGATAAGAATATTATTTCTTAGCATAAATAGAACAAAATCTCACCAGTCCCGAACCAAAATTAAATAACATAGTGAAGAACCATCACAACATTCAAATTATTGGCAATTTTATCTTATTTATTAACTCAAGTTCGCCTAAGCCAAATCGCAAAACATAATGCATAATCATCAATATAATCATGTATCTAACTACGTCTTCACCGTCCACTATTATAAACCAAACATAAGGATGATGCTTAATTTTGATTAAAAGCCCTCGCCTACCTCCCTTCCTGGGTGGAATGGAATCTCGGGTCCACCAGTGACCTCCACGGCAACAATACCAGCGAGCTACAAACAGTGCAGGACGAAGCCATTAAAGTATTGCATCGGTCAATCTAGAATAGATGATATTGACATGCACAAAAAGATTGTGAATAACTCAGTGAAGAAAATGAAACAGTACCTGATAGAAGTCAGCGTAAGAGAGAATAGGGAACTGCTCCTTGATGGGCTCCAGGAGTCTCACAGCAATATCAAGCCCATTGTTGGCTCCGTGAGCTAACTCTGCTGGATGTCTTATGGTGCCGAATGGCCCTCCCGTCTTGGAATGCACATCGTAGGTCCCAGCTGAGTGCCATCTGAATATCGCCAATCCACGCAATTACTTCTAAATGTAAACCAAAACAAACAAACGGTGAGAGTGAGAGTGAGAGTGAGCGATGATCATACGCGAGACGAAGCATGATGGGAGCACAGTTCTTGTCAGCGATCAGGCCTCTGAGCTTCTTCTTGGCCTTCTCAACGGCCTTCTTGTAATCTTCGCTCACTGTAGGGTAGTTCTTCGTCATTTTCTTTCCTTCGTTGTTCTGTTACAACACAACTCCATCTTAGATCTAATTAACAAACTCATTTATCAAAGCAAAGTACTTCAGAACGAATCAAACAAGAAATATAACACCATTTCCTGTCCAGAACTGATCTAAAAGAGAGTGGCGACATCGAACCTTCGAAAATGAAGAGTTACGCGTGAGAGTGACACGAGTAGAGCAAAAACTCTATCTCCGGTTGAGCAAAATATAAGGGGCTTGGAGGGTTAGAATGTTAAAGTAAATCCTTTGTGGCCGTTGGATCGAGATGATCTCAAGGTTGCAAATATGAGATGTACGGTCAGACCAATGGATCAGGTGAAAATGAAATCAAGATTATTAGGCCGAAAGAGATGTAGAAGGAAACAAAATGGAATTTAGGGAAAAAAAAAAAAAAAAGTGCCATGTGTGCACTTTTTTCTTCAAGGTGACCTACTAAACTTAACCCTCTGGCTCTGCATCTAGACGATTTCAAAAACGGTTTTGCTACGGTGCAGTCGAGTTTACTCTTTTCCGTGGCTTTGGAAACCAGAGATTGAAGTGTTTGATATCACAATGACGTGGCTGTAACTGTATTCTTCTTCAATTCTTTATGATTGGATGGGAATCATAAATGTGCTATTGCTTTTAGGTGAATATTTTGGGGGTAAATTACTCGGATTAGTTTCCAAACAGATCTTCCTCTCTCTTTATTTTTAGAGATATCTCCGATAACCTCTTTTTAAAATATATAATTTTGTATTTTAATTTAGAAAATATTAAAAGTTTGCAATTACTAAAATTTTAGTTCATAGTTATAATATTATCTATTTTATATTTGAATTTATAATACATTTTATTTTATCCTAAATTTTTTATTTAAAGATGAGTCTCAAAATAATTGATAAAATTACTCTTTTACGAGCATAACAATGAGTTTAAGTAATAAAAATATTCTTTTTGTGAAAATATAAATTAGAAATTGTGTATATTATAATCTTTTTCAAAATCTTGTAAATTGGAAAGTCTTCTGCAGCGAATATGTTGAGTATTTTATTCTAGATATTCTATTAATCAATTTAAAGTTTTGTTTTAATTATATAAAAATAATTTTTGTACATTGTTTTAAACATTAATGTATTTTATTAAAATGACGTGAACCTAAATTACATATAATTACCATCGATTAAAATTTTCGAACAAGAAGGAAGTATTGCATGTTTCCTTCCTAGACAATTCATGAAGAGTCTTACCAAATGTATTCATTTATGTTTAGTGCAAAAGAAGGAAGGATGCAAGAGAAACAGATAAGGAACGGTTGCAGCAAATGGAAACGATAAAAGGATGCTTTTGTGATTTCATCTGTTTTCAAAATTGAGGTAATTTAAACAAAGCCTGGAAAATATCAATTCGCTCATCTCAGGTGTGAATGCTTTTGGGTCCGAAGATTCCATGCCAAGCTTTGATAAAGTCACAACAAAAATTCAGGCATTTTCTTTCCCCGGCTCAATTTGATTGGTCGGTGAAGTGCACATATCCTGTGACGGCCCCCTGTCTTATCATTCCCATTTCAATTACACCGAAAATTCGGAGGCTGCAGAGGTACAATAAGTCAATAGCCAATGAAGGTGTGCCGCGTAGACATAACGGCCTTTTAAACAACCTGTTTTCTTCCACTTGATTTCTACAACAATAATTAAAGAATACCAACGGGGCAGGTTGAGGCATATTTTATTATTTTTTTGAAAATTGAGGCATATTTTATCATTGGAAAAAGGATACGCTCTATATTCTTAAAACGTACAGGTAGATTATGTTTGAGTAGATTGCAGTTAATTATATCAGTAATTAACTAATAACAGATTATATTAGTTAAATTAAGTAGTTGTTAACATCAACTGTCTATTAAAAATTTTGATAAAATTAACTGTTTAATATTAATTATTTACGTGAAAAATAACTTATGATAATATGACTTTAAAAAAATTATAAGGATATAAATATTATATCTTAATATTTCATTTAATATTTTTGTAAGAATTTAAATTTTTGTTCCTAATAGTTAGTAATACAATTAAGTAAAAAAGTGAATTTACTAACACAAATTTTTTATTTGTTAAGTAATTTATCTAAATTATATAATTTCTAAATTATTGCATATATCTAAAACTATAAAATAATATGCTCCAATATATCTTTGATATAATGATGCTCAGATATTTATTAACAAACTAATAGAAAATGAGAGAAATGGAGAGTACAAGAAAAAAAAGATTGAACTGTAGTGTAAAAAAAGAGGTGGAGAAGAACTGAGTGGGGACAATCATCGTTGTTAAAAAGGGAAAGGCAAAATATTGGTGTTTTAGAATTTTTTAAAATTTAACCGATTGGTTTGAATAAACCAACTCACTAATTAATAACTAAATAACTATATTAACTGTTTCACATAATCAAGCAATCAATATCTTCTAAAACGTTGAAATATTGCTGAAAAGTCATCAACCAAATAGGGTCATAATATATTATTATTACTTTCTTCTAACGATTTTAAAGTTATATTGAACTGATCGATTCAACCAAAATAAATACAAATTGGCGTCCAATTTGTGTTTATAAACGTTAGGAGAAAAAGCCGATCAGTTGCATAATAAACAAACTGATTTTGTTGAGGAAAATATGGCCGATTTTCTTGAGAAAAATCGGTCAAAAAAACCAGTTAAGTAATAAACTTTGAGAATCTATCAGCCATCTACCTGACATGTGGGACCTAGCACGAGCAGCAAGTCAAGCCACCTCTTTGTTCACCGGGAGTAGATCTCCTGTGCCGCTTACTCTGTGCCTCTTGTGCCATACCAACCATCCATTGGGATGATTTATGGCACAGGGGACACAGAGTAAGTGGCACAGGAGATCTGAAGCCTTGTTCACCAACCCATGTATCTTTTTGCCTTTGTCCCTGTCCTTGGGGATGTGATCCTCTGTACCCCATAACCTGTACCAATCTTATGCCAAGCTATCTCACCCCTCCATTTATGTGGGACCCATATAAATAGAGGGTTGAAATGGCTTGGCACAGAGTTGGTACAAGTTATGGGGTACAGAGGATTTGAAGGCCTGTCCTTGTCGCTCTCAAGAATCTCCTTGTCCTTGTTACTCTCGTTTTGACAGTATGCACTAAGTTGAGATTTTTAACAGGTATATTTCATAAATCTTTGGACTTTTTAATGAATTTTTTTCCTCCCAAATCTCTCACACAATCTAACTAAAGTTATCCTTAAAAATATTAAATTTTTTTAATCTCATTAATAAATTATATTTGTCAAAATTTAGGTTCTTTATTTATATCTTTATACTTTAATTGAACATTTTAAATTATTATTGTTAAAAACTAATTATTATTTGTATCATGAATTTGTTTAATAAATTGAATTATTAATCATTATATATAAGTAATTTTGCTTAAGATATTTTAAGAGTGTGTTAAAAAATAATATTTAAACTATAAAGAAGTATGTTTAAAGAACATTAAAAAAGTTAGAATAAAGTTAAAATCCTTTTTATTAATTTTCTTTAAACATACTTCAACTTTTATGCCTTTAAATAAATGACAATATGAAAATACAATTTTTATTTTTATTATTATTTTAAAATTTATGTTAGATTCCATCTCAGTTTAAATTATTAGATTTATTATTAATTTATCATATATTAATAGGCATTATTATTATATTTTTATTTCAATAAAGTATTTTATTTTATAATCATTTTCTCTAACCGGTGCAATGTCTAGTCTGATTTTTAAAACATTACTTTTTACACTACATATAGACTCAAACAAATTTTCGTTTAATGTTAAATTTGCACAAAATCTCATCACACAATACAAATTCTAAAGAGTGATTAATCTTATCAAACTAAGTCTTACTACTAAAAACAAAATTCTTAAGAATTAATATTGCTTATAACAATATTAGGTAACAATATTAAGCCAAGTCCATCAACATCCAACAAAATATATCTTAAGTAGAATAACTAAGAGAGAATTTGATGGAATTTAATTAAAATTTAAAAATATTCTTTTTTATTTTAACCTATAAAATAAAATTTATTTTTAAACTCAAATTATTATATTATAAAGCGTTAAATGTAACTTTAATTTATAACCTACAAAATATAAATAATTATACAAATTTATACTTTTAATTTTTCACAAGTTTGAATAACAAAAATAATCTCTTTGTAAAAAATATAAGGATAAGACTATGTACGTCGATAACCCTCCCCAAGCCTCAAAAAACGAGGAACCTTGTATACTTGGTATGTTGACATGTAAATGAGTTACATCAATTTGCATGTCTAATCTCATACTGAAAAGTAAAAAATATAATGGCAAGAAATATTTTAAATGTCCTCGCAATTTTTATTTTGTTAAAGAGATTATAATATTTTTGAAGACATTGCTGCACTTTTTGCTGTGATTTCTTCGAGTTTTTGCCTCACAGGTGAGTTCACTTCATTTTTTCCCTTTTTAATTATTTATTTCATCATCTCAAGCTTGTGAGTTTATTAGAAACAACTTATCAGTTAGAGATAAGATTGCATATTTTTAAACCTCTTCAAACCCTGCATTCAAGTGGGACTTCTACTGGGATGTTGTTATTGTTTATTATCTCATGCTTCCTCACTAACACCCCGATGCTTTAGAGATGCAAAGGTGAGCTCTTTTCAACCCAACTTATAAACCACCTCTGGTTTTGATCATATACATATTTTTGCACGTTGCTTCTACGATTATGCAAGTTTATGCCTTTGATAAGGGAAAGTTTCCAACTTTGAGTTTTCACATTTAGGTTTTTGAGTCACTTCTGTTTTTTAGTCATTTGCTTAGTTAATTCTAACTTGTTGGTTGCATATGTTATTTGGCCTAATCATCATTCCTTTAAGCTTGAATTGAAGAAAGAGTTTACATTTCCTTTGTTTTTCATATTTTTCCTTGTCTTCCTAACTACATGTTACATAGAAATTGCGTCTGGGTAAGGTTTGTTTTAGAGTGTGCCTATTCAATTTTCAAAAAAATTCGATAACGGAGTTTTATCTTTTGGTTCCAATATACCAAACAAAGCATGCGACTGTTTTTTCTTTTAACCTAATAACATTTTATCTAGATTCATCTATTTTTTTCCCTTTTCAAGTACATTCATTGTCTCCTTTTCTTAATTTTGCCTTCCTAAGTTTTACATTGTCTTTAAAAATAGAAGTATTTACTTCAATATCTCACTTCTTTTAACCTAGTATGTCAAACTAGTTTTTATCATTGTTAGTTTTAAAAAAAGAGAACAACTAATTTGGTTTGGGGATTAATCCTTATTGGATAATTTGTTTTATAAAATTGAGATCATCCAAATGTTTTTAAATTGTGTCAACAAGAAAATTTTCATTTCTTTATTTCAAAAGACTTTGAAAATTTTATTTTTGAGCTTTTTTGTTTCGTTTTTTGGTCATCTTTTAGATTTGTTACAAATAGATTTAAACTTTCTCTTTGGTGTTTTGGGTTCTGTTTGTTTTTTGGAATTAATTTTCTTCATCATAAAAAAGTTAACTTCTTGTTCTTTGTCTTAGATAAAAACTAGAAAGTCAATCCACTTTATAGCAAACTCATGTTAGACTCATTCCAACTGGGATCTTTTTTCCCTTATTTTTGCTATTTTTGATAATTGCTATTAGTGGAAATCAGTTTTTGACCAAAGGCTTCATCTTTACCCTTGTCATAATTGTTTATGTTCTTCCTTTTTTTATTGCTATCTATTTCCTAAGGTTGATATTAGTATAACTTATTTGATATTTTGTTTATATTACTACAATATTTATTTATTTATTTATCCCTTTTATCTGGTTTTTTTAAGCCCCAATTTTTTTTCTCAAGTAATCTTAGCGTCATTAGGGTGTTGTTGTGCTTGTTTTATATTATAACGCCCCATATTAGGGGTTAGAATATTAAGGAATATCAATGCATGGTATGCCTGCATAATTGAGTTTTTGCTTATTTGTGCATATGCATTTTTGGACTCATACAATTTTTGTGCATGCACTCATGACATTCCGGGTGTAATTGGTTTTAAAATTTCTGATTAAGATGAGAATTGGGGTTTATAGTTGATAAAAAATTTATTTGGAGATTATGGGCATTATTTTAGAGTTTTTGGTGAATTTTAGAAAAAAATATTGAAAGTTGGACCAATCCTAGTGTGACATGTGGACTGATTAAAGATTGACATGTGTCATTATTCATTATGTGACAAATGGCTCACATGCAGGGTGACATGTGGCAAGATCTCCTCAACCCACGTAGTCATCTTGTTTTGTAAGGAAAACATTTTCTACAGCTCATTCTCGGCGAAGTTTCCTGACAACTTGAATATACTTTGGTATTTTAGGCATGACTTTCTCTGTAGTTATCCTAATAGAGTGAATTTTGATTTGGAGTAAACTAGAGACATAAGGCTACAAATTGTTTGAAGACATTAAGTTCTAATTCTGTCTCTAAGAATTTCATAATTTGATTGGAAGTTGAGATAAGAATTTTGATGAAGCTCAAGAACAACCTAAAATCTTTTGAGTATAACTTTCAGTATACTAAACCAAATTGGACGAACTTGTTATCATTGGAAACCTAAGATAAAGAGGGACAACTTTCTAGAAGGAAGTATTACCTAATTACCTCAACTACCTAATGAGAATAATTGAGCAAGGTGGACCTGAAAGTTGAGTGTAAATAAATCTAGATTGAGGAATTGGGGTTGGTTTCACATGAATGATAATGTGATAAGATTAGGGATAAGAAACCCGGATTTTTGTCATGAACATGCATCATACATATTTAGTATACATGAGTGTGCATAATTGAATTTATAATTGTGCACATTAGTGATATGTGCTTTTATTAAATGTTATAGAGGAACGCATCGAGCGACTGATTCCAGATATTGTCAGGACATTGAGGCAAAAGGCAATTAGGGAGCTTTTATAAGTAATTTTAGACGGTATTTTTGTAAGATATTTAGATGGTCAAATTTGATAGTTTTGCTTTGATTGTTTTGTTTGCTATTACTTTTGGTCCATTGAATGATTTACAAAGCTGTTAGATTGATATGTTGAATTTTTGGCATGAAAGCCATGATTGGCTAATTATATTGAACATGAAAAGAATTTGTTTGGTTTTAAAACTGTCAAGTCCTAATCGTGGGTAAATAGGCATGCCTAGAAGGGTCTGCAGCTTCTCCTATTATTGACGCCTCGGTGTCTCCTGTATCGACACTTCGGTGTCTCCTGTATTGACATTTTGGTGTCTCCTGATATCGAGACAATGTCTCTCCTACTGATACCAATCATGGTATCTCCTATATAAATCCTGTTACCCGCTTCTGTAAATGGATTTAATAGTCATATGATTTTGTATTTTGATTTCTGTTTGACTCTGATATAAACAAGAAATTGTGTTCTAATTATGAAGGGTTTATACCCTCTTTTGGGACTCAGTTCTATTTTTTGTATAATCTGTTTGAGATCCAATATTATATGTTTGAATTGTTTGTTACAATAAACTATTAATGCATGCTTTTGATATATCATGATTGTGTATAATTAGTTGTCAGTTTATGCATAGATTAGTTATTACTCACTAAGCTATATGCTTAGCACGGTGGATTTGCCCCGTGTAGGTTC
>JAOSBK010000205.1:9186694-9203558 GCA_027568895.1 Erythroxylum shatona | reverse complement strand
ATTTTAAATTAATTTGTAAAATGTATTCATCATTTGTAATTAGATATGAATTATTAAAATAGATACATGCTTGTACTTCATAACTTGATTTTAATTCCTATTTATGTTTATAAATAAATAAAGATATTTATATGTGAAAATATTATATATTATGCATGTTATGGTTGAATGAATTGAATTGAATTGAATGAGAAGTGGAATTGCTTGAACACCACTAAACCTATAGCTTAGCATGTGGATTTTCTTTCCGTGCGTAGGTTTTGAAGAGAATTAGGAGAAAGTTATGGTGGATCTATTACAAGACAAGAGTCACATAGAGGATCTCGAAAGATTTGGAGATGGATGTACTACAATTTTTTATTTTGTTTTTGGTTGTGGCATGAACACATAAAGAAATGAAGCATCTTACAGGATTTTATTATGAATTATATATGAATAAATGAAAGTTATGTATGAAATTTGGTTTAGATATGTTGAAATGCATTGGAGGATGGGTAAATTATTTTGTCATGGAGTTTGACATGGAGATGGATAGTTGAGTAACATGCATAAGAAGTGTATTGAAGTTTCTTGCAGGAGGTTTTAAGTAAATATAGAGAAAACTTTGTCTAAATTTTTATAAAGTGAATAGTAATTGCTAGAATAATAAGGTTTTAAATAAAAAATGTTATAGTTGAAGTATTAGGTATTTAAGAATATGGTAACACTTGGTATGGTGATTCCATTATCAAGTATGGGGTGTTACATTTAGTAGTATCAAAGCCATTAGGCAACTTTGGGGTCTATAATTAAGGAAATAAAGGAAAAGTGAATTGTGTATATGCCAAATGAAGGATTATATGAGAATATGATATGATTCTAATGTAGATCCACCTTTTCTGTCTATTATAGATTGAAGAATGGAGCCAGGCACTCTGGGCGCTGCTAAGGGAGAGGAGGAAAGTCATGCCTCAACTAGTGATATAGAAAGGGGCATGGCGAGGCAGCCAGCATAGCTCGTACCACCACCTGCCGGTCACCCAGTTCCTAACCCAACAAAGTTTTTCCAAGCTATGGTGGACTATATGAAACAACAGATGATTGTTGCACTTCCTGTACAATCACAATAGCCTTTTCCACTACAAAAGCTTACAATGAAGAAAGTCAAGAGGTTGGGAGCAGAGGATTTTTTTGGGGGAATCATTAGTTACTGCTTCAGATGTTGAGTTTTGGCTAATCAAGATAAAGAGAATTTTTTATCTTCTCCATTGCATACCAGAAGAGAGATTGGAATGTGCGAATGGTCTTCTTCAGGGACCAGCATATCAGTGGTGGGAGTCTATTAAATGACTTGTTCCACCATAGGATCTTACTTGGGAGTACTTTTTGTCCTAATTTGTAGATAAATATGTAGGGAAGGTTTATAAGGATGAGATGAGGGATGCATTCCTACATTTGAAACAGGGGTATAAGACAATATCAAAATATAAGAAAGAGTTTGATAGATTGAGTATGTATGCTGAGAGATTAATTCTTACAGGGGCAGATAAGTGTGAGAGATTTGAAGTAGGCCTCCACCATGACATTAAGAAACTCCTTGTTACATTGCAGATTAGGTATTATGGAGAGATGGTGAAAGTAGGCTTGAGGATTGAAAGGTTAATATTGATGAATAGAAATGGAGAAATAAGGGGAAACTGAAGAGGAGTCAGGGACAATCTAGTTCTTCCTTCTCAGCCAGTAAGAAGCAAAAAGGTTTAGGGTCTTAGGCTTTAGTACAAATACAGACATCTTACCGCAATCAGGGCAGAGTCAAAGATCAATAGATGGGGCAGGACAACCGACCCCATCTATAGCTAGCACAGTAGGTGGGTCAGGATATAGGGTAGTTATCCTATGTGATCATTATGGGAAGAAACATGGCGGGCAATGTTGGAAGGTGATGGGAGCATGCTTACGATGTGGATCTATAGAGCATTTTTAGAGAGATTACCCTGGCAGACGGTATCAAACAGTTAGTCAAACAGAGAGATTAGTTCCTACAACTCCGTGGAGCAGAGGTAAAAGCATGGGAGCTAGTTCTGGTGTTAGTGGTCAGAGGGTCACATCAAAGACAATTAATGGACCTAATACCCGTACTCTAGCTCATGCATATGCTATGCGGGCCTATAATAACCAAGATGCCCTAGATGTGATTACGGGTATGCGGGTATGTTTACTATCTTTGACATTTCTATTCATACATTAATAAACCCAGGATCTACTCATTGTTATATATGTATGCCATTGCTTGAAAATATGGGGTTATTTGTTAACACTCTTAAGCACGATATTCTATTTACAAATCCTTTGGGTTATAGTGTGGTGGTAAATATAGTTTATAAGAATTGTCTATTATGAATACAAGGTTTTGAATTTTTTGGTGATTTGATTGAACTACCTTTCTGTGAATTTAATGTGATCCTTAGTATGGACTGGCTATCTAGACATCATGCAGTGGTAGATTGTCATCTTAAAAGAATCACTCTTAGAACAGTTGATGTTGATGAGATCACAATTATTGGCAAAAGACTATAGCAAAAAGGCTTATTCGAAAGGGGTGTGTAGCCTACTTAGCTTGTGTTCTTGAAGCTAGAAAGGATGATCCTAAAATTCAAGATATATCAACTATATGTGACTTCTAGGATGTATTTCCTAAGGAGTTGTCAGGTTACCACCGAAAAGAGAAGTTGAATTTTCTATTGATGTGATACCTGATACAACACCAATATCCATTGCACCATATCAAATGGCACCCACAAAACTTAAAGAATTGAAAATCCAACTGGAAGAACTTATTGAAAAGGGTTTTATATGCCTTAGTGTATCTCCTTGGGGTGCACCTGTGTTATTTGTCAAGAAGAAAGATGGGTCTTAATCTATATGTGGATTACAGAAAACTAAATAAAGTGACTGTGAATAATAAGTATCCACTACTTAGAATAGATGACCTTTTTGATCAGTTTAAAAGTTTAGGTGTTTTCTCTAAGATTGATCTAAAATTAAGATATTACCAGTTGAGAGTAAAGGAAGTAGATGTCCTGAAGAAAACTTTTAGAATAGGATATGGGTATTATGAATTTTTAGTGATGCGTTTTGGACTTACAAACTCTCCAGCAGAATTTTCTATTGTTGTGATACCTGGTACAACACTAGTATCCATTATACCATATTAGATGGCACCCATAGAACTTAAAGAATTGAAAATTTAGATACAAGATCTTATTGAAAAGGTAGTGTATCTCCCTGGGGCACACTTATATTATTTTTCAAGAAGAAAGATGGGTCTCTTAGGCTATGTGCAGATTACAGGCAACTGAATAAAGTGACTGTGAAGAATAAGTATCCACTACCTAGAATAGATGACCTTTTTGATCAACTTAAAGGTGTAGGTGTTTTCTCTAAGATTGATATGAAATCAGGATATTGCCAATTGAGAGTAAAGGAAGCAAATGTCTTGAAGACAACTTTTAGAATAAGATATAGGCATTATGACTTTTTAGTGATGCCTTTTGGACTTACAAATGCTCCAGCAGCCTTTATGGATCTCATGAATCGTATTTTTCATCCTTGCTTAGATCAATTTGTGGTAATCTTCATTAATGATATCTTGGTTTATTCTAAGAACCAAGAAGATCATAATGAGCATTTGAGAATTATTCTACAAACTTTGAGGGATAAACAACTTTATGCCAAATTTAGTAAATGCAAAATTTTGGCTTGATGAAGTCTCTTTCCTTAGTCATGTCATATCAATAGATGGGATTAGAGTTGATCCTAAAAAGATAGAAGCCATTCTAGAATGGAAACTACCTAGGAATGTTAAAAAGATTAGAAGTTTCTTATTTTTAGCAAGATACTATAAAAATTTATTAAGGGATTCTTCATAATTGCAACACGTTTGACCAAGTTCCTTCAAAAGAATGAAAAATTCATGTGGAGTGACAAATGTTAGGAAAGCTTTGAGAAGCTAAAGGCTATATTGACTGAAGCACCTGTTCTTACACAACCTGTACCTGGTCAAGGCTTCATGATCTACAGTGGTGCCTCATATAATGGGCTGGGATGTGTACTCATACAAGAGGAAAAGGTAGTTGCTTATACTTCTAGACAACTTAAGCCTCGTAAAAGGAACTACCCAACCCATGATTTAGAGTTAGCAGCCATAGTCTTTGCTTTAAATATTTAGAAGCACTACTTATATGGAGAGAAATGTTATATTTACATAGATTACAAAAGTCTTAAATATTTGCTTACATAGAAAGAGTTGAACTTATGTCAAAGAAGATGGATAAAGTTTATTAAAGATTATGATTGCATCATTGACTATCATCTAGGTAAAGCAAATATAGTAGCCAATGCTCTTAGTAGGAAATTGTTATCAGCTTTAAGAGCAATGAATGCTATATTACCTGTAGTTAGTGATGAAGCCATTGCAGCTGAGTTGAGACTCAAACCAAACTTGTTACAGCAAGTCAAAGAAGAACAAAAACAAGATGGAAAGCTAGTTATCATTCTTAAACAAATTTAAGAGGGGAAAGATAGTGAATATGCAATCAAAGAGGATGGTTACTTGTCTCACAAAGATAAAATATGCGTTCCTTATGGTGATAAGCTGAAAAAAGAACATCTTGAAGAAATCCCATAGCAGTTCATATATTGTGCACCCAATAAGTACTAAAATGTACCAAGATTTGAAGACACATTATTGGTGGTCAGGAATGAAGAAAGACATTGCAGATTATGTTACCAAGTTTCTTACATACCAACAAGTAAAAGCAGAACATTAAGTCCCATCGAGTTTACTTCAACCAATAACAATACCTGAATGGAAATGAGATCGAATCACGATGGATTTTATGTTTGGGTTGCCTCAAACTAGGAAGAAGCATAATCTCGTATTGGTGATTGTAGATAGATTGACTAAGTCAGCTCACTTCTTACCTATCAAAACTAACTACCAACTCTCAAAGTATGCAGAATTATACATTGGTGAGATAGTGCAGTTGCATAGAGTACCATCTTCCATTGTATCAGATCAGGATCCAAGATTCACCTCAAGATTTTGGAAAAGAATTACATGAGGCCTTAGGTACTAAGCTGAATTTTAGTACAGTTTTTCATCCTCAAATGGATAGACAATTAGAAAGAGTGATTTAGATGCTAGAAGATATGCTTAGGAGTTATGTTATCAATTTTAAAGGAAGCTGGGATGAACATCTCCCATTGATTGAATTTGCAAACAATAATAGCAATCAAGCAAGCATATAGATGGCACCGTATGAGACTCTTTATGGTAGAAAGTGCACAATACCTTCATATTGGACAGAACTTAGTAAAAGCAAGATCATGAGTCCGTAATTAATGAAGGAAACAAAGGATAAGGTGAAAATTATAAAGGAAAGGTTGAAAGCTGCTTCTGATCACCAAAAATGAAATGCATATTTAAAGAGAAAGGACATTGAATATGTTGTTGGTGATAAGGTTTTCTTAAAAATTTCACCATGGAAGAAAGTGTTTCGATTTGTTAAAAAGGGTAAGCTAAGTCTTAGATTCATTGGTCCATTTGAGATCATTGGGACCAATAGCCTATAGATAGATTAGCATTGCCACAAGATATAGAAAAGATTCATGATGTCTTCCATGTGTTTATGATAAGGAAATATCCGTCTGATCCATCACACATTATAAAACTGAAAGATATTGAAATACAACCAGATCTAACTTATGAAGAGAAACCGGTGAGGATTTTAGTAAAAGATACAAAACAACTAAGAAACAAGATAGTTCCACCGGTGAAAGTACTATGGACGAACCACGAGGTGGAGGAAGCTATATGGGAACCAAAAGAAACCATAAGAAAGTCTTATCCATGACTATTTGACATAGGTATATTTCAATGATGAAATTTATTTCAGAGGGAAAAATTGTAACGCCTCAAAAATCTCAATTTCATGAATAGTATTTTTTTGGGGTCGTGAATAGTATATCCTGAGGTGAATAATGAAACTTGAGAAACTGCATTTTATTTTATTTAACATCAGATAATATTATTCAAGAACAACCCGAGGATCAAATTAGAGCTCCAAACAAGTTCGTTTTGAGGGTTTGACCAAAAGTTAACCAATGGTCAAAGTTTGACCTGAGAAAGAGCGAAAGTCAAACATGAAAATATTAATGAAAATAAATGCTATTAATTAAGGTCTTTATGTAAAGTTGATATTTTTCTTATGAGTATTTTTATTGAGAAAAAAAAGAATGGATTAAAAGATAAAGTTAATTTTGGATCTACGAAAAAAGAATTGGAAAACTTTTAGTCAACTACCCGTTCTTTTCTTCTACAAAACATTACCGAGAATCACCTCCGTCCTTTCTTCTTCATTTTTCTTTTATTTCTTTAATTTTCAAGCTAATTTTCTTTATTTTAAACCTCCAAATCACCTATTAAACACTAAATCATCAACTTAGGATCTCTAAACTCACCATATCAACAAAAAAATTGGGAAAAGATGAAGAAAAGGTATATGGGTGTGCTTAATGAATAGACCCAAAAATTTATAAGGTGAGTTAATGGAGTTTTGATTATTTTTAGTATGAATGTAAATAAAAAAAAGACTGTATGGTTTCTAGAACCCGGTCCCATATTTTAAAATCTCACTTATCCAGCTCGGCAATACAATTCCATAGGATTATATATGTATTTATATGCATGACTAATGATTAAGTAACTTCAAATGAAAATAGTAATTGATTTTAAATTAAAATGTACAATTTATTCCTCATTGTGTAATTAAATATGAATTATTAAAATAGATACAAGCATGTATTTCATAACTTGATTTTAAAGTAAACCTCAAGATAAGAGATTAATTTTCTTGAATAATAAGGTCATACACTTTTTATTTTATGTGTTAGGAAGAATGAATTCAATTAAGTCTCTACAAGTGAAATGACTAGTAAAATTTGGCATACATTAGAAATTACAAATGAGCGCACAAATGAGATATTCAAATTATTTATGCCTCAATGAGTTTTTTTTTTTACTTAGTTCAATTAGTCTACGAAATCCTGTGTTAGCAACCTTGAAGGGTTTGGTGGTGTATGAATGGGTAAATTCCCTATATTAACTTATGAGTTCAAAACTTAATATGAATTAATTGAGGCCGAGATAATTTAGTTTCAACTGAGGTACAAATTCTTATAAAGACATTACTACAATTTGAAATGAATTTATGTGTAAAATTTTAGAGTGGGAAAAACATCCAACAAACTTATTATTCCAAAATGAGATCAAGTTACATATAATCAATTGACATAACTGAAAGATAAAAGATAAAGGCAAAATACAAACCTTTAAAATAAGGAATTATAAATGGATGAAGATAAATACAGATGAGTTAGTTGGGATATGATTTGTTAAAATTTTTAATTTGCTAACCTCCATGGATAACAATATGGGAAGTTGTCTTAATACTCCCTCTTTGGAGCATGTAAGTTTCAAATGTCTTAACTTGCAAGTAAATGTAAGAGCGGTTTCAGAATCTTGTAATGAGATCCCGGACAAAGCTATGGATAATTTTAATGTGGTTGGTGCGCTCGTGAAGCACCAGATTAGTTGCTATATGTAAGTTCGCTTGATTATCACAACAGAAGTGCACTGAGAGATGCATGGTGACTTGAAGATCACTTAATATGGCAACTCACTAGTGTCATTTGCCATGGGCCATGGCCCTAGACTCTGCTTCAGCAGAAGACTGGGACACTGTAACTTGTTTTTCTGTTTTTACTTTCATGAAATGGGACCATGTCCCAAGAAAATGATATATCTAAGTGGTGGATCATCTGGCAGTAGGACAATTGGTCAATCAGAATCACACTATGCTATAAAATGAAGTGGCTAGTAGAAGAGAAGAGTATGCCTTGCCCAGGGGCTGATTTTAAGTAACGAAGAACATGATATTCTCCATTAAGTGCAGAACCCGACTGTCATGCATGAACTGACCGAGAACTAAATAGGGTAAGTGATATTAGGTCATGTTATTGTCAGATATAGTAGTCATCCTAACTGACGTCATGAATAGGATCTTCAACACCATCAGTCAGTGTGCGAGGAGACTCCATAGAAAAGTGGCAGAGCGAGAGGAAAGGAGACATATGTCTTCAAGCAGGTCTAGTGTATTAATTGAGGACAATTCCTTCTTTGGTGCGAGCAACTTCAAAAGAAATATTTGAGAGAACCCAAGTTTCCAATTCTGAAAAGTGTGTCCAGGTGATTTTCAATACGATGAATAGCCTGCCTATCATTTCTTGCTAGCACATTGTCATTCACATAAACAAGTAAAGCAGTCAAATGTTGCGTCTGCGCATAAGTGAACAAAGAATTACGTGCCCCCGATTGCACAAAACCTAGCTGCTGCAGAGAATTAGAGAGTTTTGTATACGGAGAGAAGATCCTCTGTCTAATATTATCTTGTTTTATTCTGTTCCATGAAATCTCAACTATTTATTTTGCGAGACCCACGCGAAACTCACGGGGGATTCAAATAAATAAATGGTTGGAATTTATTGGACATAATAAGACACCATAATATGAGACAAGAGATCTGGACTCCATTATAGGCCATAAATGGCTTTTGGTAGCCTACAAACACGGTTGTAAGTTGGGTTTTGAAACCCGTCAGGCACATTAAGAAAAACGTTGCTAACCTCTAATTGATAAAGATCTCATTTGCGTACTGCAACAACACTCAAAAGAAAGCAGAGAGTAGATAATTTTAGTTAGAAGAGCAAATGTGTCATTATAGTCAAACCGTGCTACCTGTGTGAATCCTTTTGCAACTAAACCCACTTTAAAGCGCTTAATGGTGCTATCAGATTTGTATTTGATCCTATAAATTCATTTAGAATTAATGGCACTTTTTTCAGTAGGCAATGGTTTCAAAGTCCATGTTCTGTGATCTTATAGAGCTTTGATTTCTTGTTCCATGGCTTAGTACCATCGAGGATCCTGGACAACTTGATGGTATGTGGTAGGTTCATTAAGGGAGGTACGTAATAGAGGCTAGGAAAGCTTTGTGGGTGGGATTAAAATTAGAATAAGGAATGAGAAAAGGATGAATAATACTTGAGTGCACCGATGAAAGGAAACCAGAAAATGGTATCAAAGAGGGAAATAACTCATAATCAAATCCAATTAATATTGAGGATACTCGTCGGTCATCAGCTGGGCGCTACAAAACATCAATGTTACTAACAGAAAGCGGTGGACGCTACTAAGAGAGCAGTGGGCATTCGTATCTTTTGAGTCTCGGGATGGAGAGCACTTGGCGCTGGCATCTACCGGTGCTTGGGATAGAAAGTGCGATGGATTGTTTGATAAGGTGCACCCACCAGCAAAATTAACTCATGGCATATTACCATTTGAAGCTGTGCTTGATGCTCTTTAGTAAATCTAACAATTTTGCATATTGCTCGATGGTCATGTCAAGAGCTTGCAAGTTGCTTGTGGGGTCCACTGCTTGTATCACTTGCACCGACATCAGATTCCATAAAAGCAAGGGAACTATGGACCTCCACTTTCTTTGCTCCATTGGTGCTAGTTGTAGAAAATAAATTGGAGAATTTTCTCTCTTAGTTCTCATCGTTGGAAGAGCAACGTATTTATATACAAGTGTGCAGCTGAAGAAGAAAAAAGATTAACTAACAAAACAGCAAAAGAACTAAATGCTACTGACTAACGATCGTTGACTAACAAACTAAGTAAGTTAATCAAGTTAATCACAAGTTAAGACGCTGACAGCGGCCCGCAAGCTAGAGAATGAAGATTCAGCATTCCTAGCTTGAACAAATTAGATCGAAATGGTATAGCGGCAAGAGGCTTGGTGAACATATCAGCTAGTTGATCGCGGGAAGAACAAGGCATCAAATGAATCACTCCAGCAGCAACTTTCTCCCGAACAATATGGCAGTCAATTTCAATATGTTTAGTACGCTCGTGAAAGGTAGGATTGGCTGCAATTTGGAGAGTAGAGTTGTTGTCACAAAAGAGAGGAGTCGGATGGGAAACTGGTAAGTGAAGATCTCGAAGCAAATAGTGTAACCATTGGATCTCACAAGCGGTGGAAGCCAAAGCACGATACTCTGCTTCAGAAGATGAGCGAGAGACCGTCGACTGCTTCTTGGCCTTCCAACTGATGAGTGAGCTGCCAAGAAAGATGCAATAACCACTAACAGAACGGCGAGTCTCGGGGCAACCGGCCCAATCAGAATCACTAAAACCTTTAAGCTTAATCGGACTGGAAGCAGAGAAGAAGAGACCAGTACCAGGGGAATGCTTCAAGTTGCGGAGGACCTGATGAGTAGCCTGAAGATGAAAATCAGTGGGCTTATCAAGAAACTGGCTTAGTTGCTGGATGGCAAAAGTAATGTCTGGTCAGGTGGATATGAGATATAATAAACGACCAACAAGCTGTCGGTACAGAGTGTTATCACCGAGGATCTCACTATCATCACTACGCAACTTAGATGTAGACTTGGTCGCGAGTGGTGTTTTGGCAGGTTTACAGTCCAAGAAACCATTATCAATAAGAATTTCAAGACAATACTTCCTCTGAGATAGATGAATGCCAGCAGTAGATCGAGCGATCTCCAGACCAAGGAAAAATTTCAAGTCACCAAGATCTTTGATCTTAAACTGGTCATCCAAAAAAGCTTTGACCGTGTTGATTGCATGCTGATCATTGCCTGCGAGGATCACATCATCAACATAAACTAATAAGGCAGTAAATGAATGAACATCGGTCTTAACAAACAATGAATGATCCGAGGAAGATTTGGCGTAGCCAATAGAAAGTAAGGAAGCAGTGAGTTTAGAAAACCACTGCTGGCTAGCTTGCTTCAAACCATAGAGGGACTTTTGAAGCCGACAAACTTTATTAGCGCCAGAACATTCAAATCCAGGAGGCATCAACATGTAGACTTCTTCATGTAATTCTCCATGAAGAAACGCATTATTCACATCAAGTTGTTGAAGATACCAATTGTTAGAAGCTGCGAAGGCAAGTAAGAGGCGCACGGTAGTCATCTTGGCCACTGGGGAAAAAGTATCAAAGTAATCAATCCCTTCGGTTTGTGTGTAACCCTTGGAAACTAAATGAGCCTTGTAACGTTCGATGGATCCATCAGCCTTATGTTTGACACGAAAAACCCACTTGCAACCAACAGCCTTTTTTCCAGGAGGTAAATCCGTAACAATCCAAGTCTTATTCTGTTCAAGAGCATTAATCTCAGCTTGCATTGCATCCCGCCAGTGTGGATGTTGGACAACCTGTTTAAATGTTTTTGGTTCACAAGTAGCTGTGATAGCTAGTGTATAATGTAAGTGAGTAGCAGAAAGACGAGAATAAGAGAAAGTGTTAGCGAGGGAATGAGAATTACCTGGAAGAGAATTGGTACAAGCATGAACAGCAGGGCAATGGTAGTCTTGTAAGTAAGTTGGTGGTTTTCTAGTTTGCTGTGGCCGAGAGGAAGATGGAGTGGATGGTGGAAGAAGGTGCTGAGGAGGTAAAGGTGGTGCAGATGCGGAATCATCATAAATGGGAGTGGAATGGAAAACAGGCAGGGAAGGTGTTAAGGAATCAAGAGATGAAGATTGTGTATTGGTGAAAAAAGGGAAATGAGTTTCATGGAAAGTCACATTACGGGAGAGAAAAATGGCACGGGTGTCAACATCAAGAAGAATGTAACCTTTAACAGTTGGTGAAAAACCAAGAAAAACACAAGTTCTAGAACGAGGATCAAATTTATGTCTATGAGCAGACAAAGTAGAGGCATAGGCTAAACATCCAAAAACTTTCAGGAGATTGTAATCAGGTTTGGTGTGGTGTAGTGTTTCAAAAGGTGTATGATTGGATAAAAGAGGTGTAGGGGTGCGATTCATAAGAAACACAACATGAAGTACAGCATAGCCCCAAAAATATTGAGAAACATTTGAATGAAATAAAAGGGCTCTAGCTATATTAAGAATGTGTTGGTGTTTTCTTTCAACTAAACCATTTTGTTGTGGGGTCTCAACACAAGAGGTTTGATGAATTGTGCCTTTGGAAGCATAAAAGGAGGCTAAGTCAAATTCAGGTCCATTGTCAGATCGTAAAACTTTGATTTTGGAAGAAAACTGAGTTTCAACTAAGTGAAAGAAATTTTTGATGTGTTCTCGAACTTCAGATTTGGTTTTTAAAAGAATGATCCATGTATACCGACTATAATCATCAACAATTGTCAAAAAATAACGATGACCATGTACTGAAACAATAGAATTGGGACCCCAAATATCCGCATGTATAAGATCAAATATGTTTGCTGAAACAGAGTTACTTACAAGAAAAGAAAGCTTTTTGTGTTTAGCTAAATGGCAAGCTTTACAAGCTGAACTATCAGAAATGGAAAGTGTAGGAATATTGGGTAAAAGTAACTTCAATCTTGAGTCTGAAATATGACCAAGACGAGAGTGCCATAGCTGGGAAGAAGAACCAGAAACAGCATTTGTGGATGAAGCAGAAAGGATAAAAGATTGAACCGGATGATCAAGCAGGTAGAGACCATTGAGTGCTTTAGCTGTACCAATCGTCTTCTAGGATAGGAGAGCCTGAATATGACAAGAAGAAGAATGAAAGGTAAAACAACAAGATAAAGTAGAGGTCAGTTTGGTAACAGAAAGCAAATTGAATGTAAAGGCAGGAATATAAAGAACATCATGTAAAGATAGATGATCAGTGAAAATAACTGTGCCAGATATGGTGGCTTCAAGTTTCAATCCATTCGGTAAAGTAACAAGAATATGTTTAATAGTTCTGTAGGTTGTAAAATAAGATAAAGAAAAAGTAATGTGATCAGTAGCACCTGTATCGATGATCCAAAAGGGTGATTTGGGAGAGAAAGTACCTTCAGTGGTAGCTAAGGTAAGTGATGTATCACGGATAACATTGTTGGTAACAGGGGTAGAAGATATGGAAGGAGTGGACTGAAGTAATGCAACCAATTGAGAGTGCTGCTCTTAAGTCAGAGTAAAACCAGAAGTATTAGTAGAATTATCAATGGTAACAAATGAAGGCTCAGCAACATCATCAGAATACACATTGTTTGCACAAGCTTGTCCTCTCATTCTGTATCCAGGGGGAAATCCATTTTTCCTGAAACAAGTCTCAATGGTGTGCCTTGGTCATTGGCAAAAAGTGCAAAACCTCTTGTCAACATTAGATTGAGCAAATGATTTCTTTGAAACAGCAAGAACACTAGAATCAGATGGTGCATCAAAGGCACCAGTACTGTTAACAAACACCTTGGAGGCACCAATAGCAAACTGTCTTTCTTGTTGAATAACCATGGAAAAAACCTTATTGATAGTAGGCAAGGGATCAAGCAACATAATCTGTGATCTAACAGAGAGATACTTATCATTAAGACCTTTAAGAAAACGGATAACACAATCATCTTCATGATAACGTTTGATTGTTTGCAAAACACCACAAGAACAAGGAGTCGCACAAGAACAAGTAGGAAGAGGGCAAAAATGAAGTAATTCATCCCATAAAATCTTAAGCTCAGTAAAGTAATCAGTAACTGACTTATCATCCTGTTTAAAAGCTGAAATCTCTTCTTGTAAATCAGATATACGATAGATATCTCCTTGAGAAAACCTTTCACGCAAATCATGCCAAATATCATAAGCTGTGTTGAGCCAAAGCACACTGCTAAAAATAGATGGTGTAACTGAATGATTGAGCCAGGAGATGACCATTGTGTTGCAGCGTTCCCAAGCTGGATACATCGGATCAAGACGCGGAGGAGCCATGATTGTACCGTCAACAAATTGTAGTTTATTCTTAGAGAGAAGAGCCAATCTCATAGCTCGTGACCAGGTATTGTAATTTGAGCTTGTGAGAGCTGGTGAAACAAGAATCAAGGAAGGATTTTCGTTTGGATGCAAGAAATAGGGACTAGAAATAGAAATTTGAGGATCTAACAATTCCGCCATATTTGGATTTTCACATAAACAAGAAGAAAAGCAGAAACCGCCAAGAAACCGTCGAGAGAAAGTTAAGAAGAACAAGAAAATAGCAGATGAATATACTGCTCTGATACCATGTAGAAAATAAATTGGAAAATTTTCTCTCTTAGTTCTCGTCATTGAAAGAGCAACGTATTTATATACAAGTGTGCAGCTGAAGAAGAAAAAAGATTAACTAACAAAACAACAAAAGAACTAACTGCTACTGACTAACGATCGTTGACTAACAAACTAAGTAAGTTAATCAAGTTAATCACAAGTTAAGACGCTGACACTAGTCGATCGCTTCCCAAATGAGTGGTTAATCCATGATCTATTGTCGCTTCCACAAGAATGTTAAGACTGCTAATTGCTGTTCCAATTTGGTGGGTAACCAATGATCTCAAAACACTTGGTCTCGATGTGACCCGATTTTTCGCAGTGATGACAAGGCTTGCTTGATTTAGAGCCGGAATTGGTGCTCTTACCGGGACGATTCTCGGCATATTGTCCTATAAAAATTGAACTGTAAAAACGGCACCGTCAATCGGTTTAGTCAATTTTTCTATTTGCTGTAAGGAGAACTGTTGTTCTTCCTACAAGGACAAGGAAAAATTTTTGCTGAGTGCTGGTGTAGGCTTCATGGACAGAACTTGAGATCTCAACCAGTCAAAATTGAAATTGAGTCTAAGCAAAACTTGAATTATTTTCTCCCATTCGTGGCGTGAAGTATTTTCTCCCATTCTGTTCAATATTAAATTATTTAAACAAAAATTTGTCAGTATCATACAAGAGTCGTTAGTAGAATTGAAGTTTATTAGCCGCGGAAAGAGAAAAGCGAATCTAAAAGGAACACAGGATAAGGTAAAGAATTTACAGTGGATGGTATTGTAAAGACGGGGAAAAAGTTGGAGAGACACGGAAACTTGACCTAAATAATCTGTATTTCTACGGTGAAAATCACAATGGGGAGGAACTAACTACCAATAGCTGAATCATTCCGGATTATCGGTGGCGTCTCAGCTACAGCTGTTCTTCTGCACATTACTCCCTCGGTTACTGAGTTTTTGACTTGTTGGTTCAGCTAACTCTTCCATTTATGCTACTACAATGGCCGCTTAGCTATGTTGAAGCTCAGTAATACCATAATTAGCCCATTCTTGTTTGATGAGCGTTTTATCATCAGACCGATCTAAACTATTGAGTTCCTGGTCATGCAGCTTGTTAAAAGACATGCGGCTGAGATTTTCACATCTGTCATCTGTTTGGATGATAATCACTCGCTTGATAGGACTGGGAGAGGAAAAGCGTGTGGCTGTTCTTGAACCAAGAGCTAACGACTCTGATCTCATGTATGAACAAGTTAAGGCTCTTAAGGATGGAATTGCTGTTGAGAAGCCTATTTACAATCATGTTACTGGTTTTTTGGATCCTCCTGAGCTCATCGATCCTTGCCATTGAAGGTCTGCATCCAATGTAAGTACAACATTTCATCTCTCTCTCTAGTCTCTACTATAGACGGCCTTGTGAAACCTTGAAATTATCTCTGCATGTTTTCCTGTTCGTCTTGCTGTTTTAAACTTTCCCTTTCCTATTAAAGAAACAACACTTTTCTCTTGTTTCAGTAAAAAAAAAATAATAATAAAAGATTCCACGAACTTGATATATTTCGTTTCTGCCGATAAAAAGATGTTACGTCTACAACATCAAATCCTACTTCTGTTTCTTTGCTGAAGCTGTTTTAGACATTGAGATTCTCAAATCTTTGTTAAGGGTTGATACTGACGGTTTCATGTACTAAATGCTTGTTTACCCACGTATGTACATGGGTCATGGGAAATGTAAGAAGAGCTGCTTGATAGTTTGTAAAATGGAAACGAAACAAGCAAAACGCTTATAGTGGACATTGTTAAAGGAAGCTCTTGAACTCAGTTGCAAGTTTGAGTCTGTAGAGGCTTTTGGTCCCTAAGAAAAATACTTACATTAATGAATCGCCACTTCATTTCTATTGTAATATGTTATGAATCCACTAATTCCACTGACCAAAACATGCAGGTTTGATGAGCGTGTAAGAAAACTGTTGGACTTCAGCATTTACATGGACATCAGCAATGAAGTTAAGTTTGCATGAAAGATTCACGTTTGCCCCTCTCGCAGATTTTATGGAAGTCGTTCGTAGTGATGTACTTCAGCTTTTGTTAACTAACCATCTCAACGAATAAATGCAGCGAGATATGAAGCTAGCATTGAAGCTCGCAAACCAGCTTTTGATGCTTATATTGGTATTATTCTAATAACCGCCTCTTCTTAAACACCGAAGTGGATTGATATTAATAGCATTGTTTCTTCTAGATGAAGGAATCCTAATTTACTTCATATGGATTCTTGTATTGTTTATGAAAATGGTACGTGACATAGTTATGCTTCTTCATATATGACCTGGTTATAGATGCACAAAAGCAATATATGGATACCATGTAGAGGGAAGCTTACTTGCTCATACCCAGACATCAAGTTCTACTATGGACTCGATACTTACTATGGGCATGTCATCATCATCATCATCACCTAGTCCGAAATCTCGCAATGAAACGGAATCTGGGGAGGTCCGATAGTACGCAGCCTTACTCCTACATAGTAGAGAAGTTGTTTCCGGTGGACCCACATGCAAATGAGATAATATAAGCATGATGCAAGTTACAGAATCAATTCATTAAAAAAAAAAAGAAGGTCTGCGAGAACTTAGTATGCTATAAAGACAAGAGCTCCTTGTCATGCAGTAAGTAAGGGGACCTCCCTCAA
>JAOSBK010000205.1:9143434-9160079 GCA_027568895.1 Erythroxylum shatona | reverse complement strand
GGTAATTAATAAATATATAAATTTTTATTTTATATATTATATATAAGATAATTTTTAAACATACTATTTAATTATTTATTTATCTAATTTTTAAACATACTATTTAATTATTTATTTATCTAATTGTAAACTTAATTTAAACCTTTAAATTGTAAAATATACAATTTTTTTAAAAAGTTCACCAAATATAACACAAAATAAGATAACAAATCTTACTAATCATATTTCACCAAATATAATACAAAATAAGATAACAAATCTCACTAGTCATATTTCATCAAAAAGATTAAAAAAATCACTAGTCATAATATTCATTCAAGTTAAAATCATTATAATCAAGGCATTTTAAATAGGTCGATCGGTTCTTTTTTTCACCGGTTCAACAGTTTTTACCGATGCGACTGCAAAATAAACGAGTTAATCACTCACAAAAAATATGAGCTAAATTAGATAGGTTCATGCTCCGAATCACCAGTTCTTCGATTTAACCGATCGGTTCGGTCTAATTTTCAAAACATTGATTAAAGATTACTCTATTGTTAATTATAAAATCTTTTAACTCAATAATTATTTACTAGACATAAAATATGTTAACATTAAATATATTCAATTCAAGGGAGTGCCAATGACAGTCTAATCCTAATCTAAACTGATCAAGATTAGAAAATAATAAGCTGATCCTAAAACTGAAGATGACTTTGCTGTGTCGTCAAACAAATATTTAACTCGATAAAATTAGACATCTTACTTTGACCATCTCATCACCCTCTTATCTGTGTCTCAAAAGTCTTCCAGTCTGGGACCCACTCACAAGTGTTTATGGAGAAAAAGCAGCCGCTCATGAGAGGCGGCTGCAATCCTGGTCGTCCATTCCCCAAAACGCGTTCTCACCATCCAGTTCTTGTCCTCGCGCGTTTTCTTGCCTCCTTCCACGCAGGTCAGCCACTGCCAGCTCACAACGACAACAGCGTTAGATTTCTAACGAAACAAAACTCTCAACTCATCAAACACTCTTATAAATTATCATCCTTGTACTTAGTATGCACACTAAGACATCTTTCTTCTCTTTAACTCGTCAACAATCCATCTTGAGAACAAAGTTCGTCACAAAGTAAATGGTTGACTCGACACCGGGCAACGTCGCCGGCGGACACTACCCGGAGTTCCAAGGCACACCTACTCATGGCGGCCAATACGTTCAGTACAACATTTTCGGCAACCAGTTTGAGTTGACGTCCAAGTATCGACCACCGATCATACCAATTGGTCGTGGCGCGTACGGCATAGTCTGGTATGTTCAGTTTATGATGATGCGGAGGATTACTGGTGTCTTTGATGTTTAATTTGTTGTCTTAAGTGATGATGGTTTTGAGAGATTTGATTTTTTTTTTTCTTGTTTCTGGGGTTGTGAACAGTTCGGTATGGAATTCGGAGACGAAGGAGATGGTGGCGGTGAAGAAGATAGCGTGTGCTTTTGATAACTACATGGACGCAAAGCGCACGCTTCGTGAGATTAAGCTCCTTCGCCATTTGGATCATGAAAATGTTAGTGTTTTATTTGTTTGCAAGTTTTGAATAACTAGGAGATCAATTGATGAAGACAACACCTCGGTTTATGTTTTTGCCTATCGTTCTTTCCCAAGCTCAGTGTTTATACTTGATCAAATTACTCCTCAACTTAGTATATTCAGTTTGTTGAAATTACTCTTTTCTCTTCTTTTTTTTGAGGTTATGCTGTTGATTAATTATTCACTATGTTATACGACTTCATCGTGTGTATCTGTTAATCTTCTATTATTGATAAAAGCAACAGAAACAGATTCTTGTTCTGAAATTTCTACATGTATATCAGAATCAATTTAATCTCTTATTCAGTTATAGCCATACGGAGTAATTTTTCGTTTAGAAGCTTCATTTCTTAGACTACAAGTGTAGAATTATCTTTGGTTGATATCAGTTGTTGAGCGTGAGGCATTTTTGACATCCAACAGGTCATAGCTATCAGAGACGTGATTCCTCCACCGATCCGTAGGGAATTTAATGATGTCTACGTTGCCACTGAGCTCATGGACACTGATCTGCATAAAATAATTCGTTCTAACCAAGGTTTGTCAGAGGAGCATTGCCAGGTATTACATTTTCTTCCAGATTCTCGAATCTCGTACAAATGCAAATTCCTTTTACTATGACACTAGAAGTTGATATCTTTTCTGTTGCTTGTCTACCTTGCAGTACTTCCTATATCAGATCCTTCGAGGATTGAAGTACATACACTCTGCTAATGTTATTCACAGAGACTTAAAACCAAGCAATCTGTTGGTGAATGCCAATTGTGATTTGAAGATTTGTGATTTTGGCCTAGCTAGGCCTACTTCAGAAAATGAATTTATGACAGAGTACGTTGTCACTAGATGGTATCGAGCACCTGAGCTGTTACTTAACTCCACCGATTACACTGCTGCAATAGATGTGTGGTCTGTGGGTTGCATATTCATGGAGCTTATGAACAGAAAGCCACTGTTTCCAGGCAAAGATCACGTTCATCAGATGCGCTTATTGACAGAGGTAATGAGAAACTTAAGAATTACAGCTATAGGCACTTGTATTGAGTGATGTTGTTTCTGCAGCAATAAACCGGCCAAACTTATGTGCTTATTTATGATTTGACCTATGCAGCTTCTGGGTACGCCAACTGAATCTGATCTGGGGTTTGTCCGAAATGAGGATGCGAGAAACTATATTCGGCAACTCAAACCCCTTCCCCGCCAACCGTTGGCAAAATTGTTCCCACTTGTTCATCCATTGGCTATTGATCTTATTGATAGAATGTTAACATTTGATCCATCAAAAAGAATAACTGGTGAGTTTTATACCCTCGTTCGAATGAGTTTCTGCATTCATAATGGTGCTTTGACAAGAAGTTTTTTTTTTTCTGTCTCTGGTGTTCAACATGAAGTTGAAGCTATTTAATGTTACGTGGTTCATTTGAAGTCCCTCTACAAATCAATCGAGGGCTGCTATGCTTTTATAGACGAAAGTTGTTTGCAAGCTACTTTTTGCATTTAACCATGTATACAATTTTCTTTTCTGAATTAATTTGTCCTTGGTTTGGCATGTTTGAACTAGCTTGCAAGAACAACGGATAATGCCCTAGGGTGAATTTCCTGTAGCTAATAAAACTGTAATTGCAGGTCTATTTCTGTTGTTGTTCCCTTCATCTTTAATTCTCTAAACTGAACTTGTCTGTGGCAGTTGAAGAAGCCTTGGCCCATCCATACCTTGAAAGGCTACATGATACAGCAGATGAGCCTGTCTGCCCAGAGTTATTCTCATTTGATTTTGAGCAGCAACCTTTGGGGGAAGAGCAGATGAAGGAAATGATTTACGAGGAGTCATTACTACTTAATCCATATCATGTGTGATCAAAGCTATGGCTTAATGCTTTAGATCATTATATAGTTTGTCTACCAATTTTTAATTTGTTTGAGGAGAGACTGCCACGCCCAGAACATGAATCTCGGGGTATAGAAGTCATTCTGAACAATAAGAGTATAGGGGGTGACATAATGAGCAAGCAAAACCAGTGCCTTGAGATCATTCCAACACTAGTTGGATTGATCATTTGGCGTTGCCTATGCCAGCGATATATTGCCTCTGAATTTGATGCTTAGTGTGTTAACTCTCGTCATCTTTGTAAACCCCAAAACTCTAAATTTGTGTCCCTTTGAATTGCAAGCACAAATTATTTTCCAATTTAGCATATTCTTGCTAATTTCTGTATATTGGAGCCGATCAAATTTTATAATTCGTTTGCTGATATCTTTTGGGAACAATTTCTTTGGTTGTACAATGTCTAGTGATAGAAAAACTCATTACTTTCTTATCCGAACCTAAACAGAGTCTCCAACAGTGCCAATTACACGCGCAGATGTATACTAAAAGTATTGGAGATAGAAATACTGTACTCATTTGGTAAACCTTGGCAGTGAGCACATAATAGCAGAACTTTTTCATAATGTATGATGTGTTAATAATATCGTCTTTAACCGGTAAAGAATATTAAAATAATTTATAAATGTGTAATAAACTTCTTTTTATAAAGTATCTTTTAGGGTAGAATTAGGTCTAAATTTGTCATAATATCCGAGTAGGTATGGTCTGGATGCTTAATTTCTCAGTTGTCAATTTGAATGTTCATTTTTAGTCACTAGTCTAGTTATCGTTGTATTTATTTCAAGTGATGTACTTGAGGGAAAGTGTTAGAGTATCTCGTATTGATTAAAAATGAAAATATTAAAGGGTTAATAAATAGTAAGAGTCAACTAACCAAATAGTTAGTTTTAGTCATTTCAGCAATGGTTGGACCCAAGCACAATTCTTATTAATGGGCTCTACACTCTATCATATTAAAAATTCTAATAAAGCATCAGAGCCTAAACTTGTCTTAATGATTTGGAATGGTGTCAGGCCTGTTATAACCTTTTGCCCAATAATGCCCATTAGATGTCTAATTATGCTCTAAACTGAGAATGATGTGTCAAGAATCTCACATTGAGCAAATAAAGAATGTTAAAATAATTTATAAATGTATGACAAACCCCCTGCTCCCCTTTGAGGTAGAATTAGACTCAAATTTATCAATTAATTAGATGAAAACATTGCTTTACATGCCATTTTACTTAAAGAAAAACATTATACTTTACAAAAAAACTAGATGAAAACAACTGATATATTCCTATAAAGAATAAAACTTATAAAGCTTCCCTCCATGTGCCTACCAACACAAGTATTTCAAGTTTGAGAATAAAGATACATTCAATTTATAAATATTAGTTACATCAGGTCCTTCACTTAGACTCTAAGCTAGTGATTCGCCAAGTGATTTATCTGAATTATGAGATTAATGCGCTATTACATCTTATCCATTTACATAATATGGTAAAGGATTAACAGCCAAGACAATTATATTAACTTCAAAAACCATAATATATAAGATGTGATTTCCAAAAACAAAGAAAAAACAAAACAAATTTATAATTAATTTTATTCTAAACAATAATGCAATTATGATGATCATATAATTTCCAAATCAAATTATTTAATCGGTATCACAACCTTTAACTTACATTCTAATTATTATGATGACAAAAAAGTCAATTTATACTTTGATATTTTTTTATAAAAGAAATTGTGAAAATTCTAAAGGGATGCATTTGTATTTAAAAGTAGGAAGGACTTTTGGCTAATAGATTGCTTGAAAACCTTAACCATTTCCAAAAATGCTATAACTATTGACATATACGTGATCTTTAACTATTTACTAGCTAATTTAAAGTATATATTCTTAGTTGTTTACGAGCTATATGTATAGATTGATTATTATTACAACATAAGCTTATATAACATGTTTTTCCCTCTTCTTTTTAGGTTGTTTGATTAGTTGGTTGTATTAATATTGTTTCAAGTGCATTGATCCAGATGTAGTCTTGAAAAATTGAAATTTGATTAACACCAATATCCTTAGTAGTCAATTTTCTTATTGCATCTATAATAATATATCATTTGTTGTATTTTTTTTATGATAGTCTTTTTTTGTGGTATGACTTAACAATGAAATATTTTTATAGTTTCGCATACGAAATTTTTAGTAACTAGTAGTTCTAATTACAATAATGCTGAAAAAGTGATTTGCTTCCATCAGTTAAATACTTCTTTGTCTATAATATAGAGTGGTAATAACCATGGTAGAAGATTTTTGGAATGTACCAATTACCTATTTAGCAATTATAAAGTTTTCAATGATATAACTAGTAATTTCCTAAAAGAGTTGTCTATCTAATTCTAAAGTTAAGGAAAGATATATCTATATTAAAAAAAAGGAGACTGAAACAAATAGAAGTATAGTTAAAACAAAAGAATATGATAAGTAATTAAAAATTATAAAGCTAGACATCAAGATGTTGATTAGAGAGAAGAAAGTGATGAGGTTGATGTTACTCAACATAATTGTATGATCTATTTTTGTATTATTTCATTATTCATCCTCTATATGCTTGCAAAACAGACTTAATATGAAATTGACTATATGTTTTGATCATATTCATTTTTCATTATCAAATTGACTAGTATGAATGTACTTATGCTTTCTATTATTAAATAAAAATTATGCTTTGTATTATTAAATAAAATTCATTATTATTAGTAATTATATGGAATTAATCAATTATTTTGAAGAACCAAATTGTCTAAAGGAATGTATTAGAAATTTTCTAAGATACATTTCATCAATTATAATTATAAAAATGAAATTGTTCATTTACTTGGTTTACCTAGTCTACTTGATGCACGAATTCTACGTAAACATCAATTGTCATAGTAAAAAATAAATATATTCATTCAATTGGTTTACAAAATACACCAAATATAAGTTGTAGTTACAAAAATGACCTATTTGATGTATGAATTCTACATAAACTTCAATTGCTATAGTAACAAAAGTACTAAAAAAGTTCATTCAATTAGATTAAAAACTACACCAAATCATAAAATATACTTGCAAAATAACCTACTAGGTGCACAACTCATCAATTCCCATAATACTAAGTAAACTTGTTCATTCTCTTAAGTTTCAAAATCATCTAACTCTAACAATAAACATGCTTATTCATAAGTCATTCAAATATTTGGTGTTGGCCACTAGTTCTAATTTTTGCTCTCCTTTTGGTTGCTATAACTTGTAGTTATCTCAAAGTGACACTAGATTTACCTTTAAACCTAAAATCTCTTAGTTTAAAAGACAATTTGAAAGATTTGGATCAATATGTCTATATTTCCTTTTATTTGTATTTACAAAACTAGCAACTTATGAACCAGCTTGAGAAAGTAATGATTGCTAATCAATATACGTATAAGTTTAATATTGGCAAGGAGTATAAGTATATAAATACATATTAAACTCACAATTATGCTCTGTTGACTAGGCATACATTCCTCAGTAGTTCATATATTACTTTAAATGTGAGTTTGTTGAACATAATTTAGGTCAAATGAGTGGTATATTACATATAATCATTTTTTTGGTAAGAAAAAGCAATATGTTTTTATTTGTTATATTTCTCAAAGTGTTGGCCCTTTGATTAAAGTTGTTGAGATCTACAAGATAATATATAACATTATCATTGATAACCATATAAAAAAGATAACTAAACAAGTAGTTACTTATATCGACAAGTTATTCATTAGTTCTTATTACATTACATTCCAGTATTGTGTCTAGAAGCATTATATTTTCTTTAATTCTACACTTAACCCTTTTACAACATTTTTCTTGCATTTGGTACTTTCTTTGGTTTATTCTTGTTTTTCCTTCTTACCTTTTTTGTCCTTCCTAGCATCACCCTCTTCATTGATAGATGTATTTTCTCAAAATCATTCAATGACTAAAAGGTCACTCTTTTAATAGGCTATAAGACTTGATTGTGCACTCTTAAAAAAGTGTTCTTCTTCTAGCAGCCATTAACAAATGCCTCCAATTTTTGTTTAAAGTGATTAGGAGTACTAATAGCATATTTGCATAAATAATCATATAAGTTTTATTCTTTGTAGCTATAACAATTGTCTCTTCTTAGTCTCACAATATCCTTTTTGTCCCCTTTACTAATTTCATGTGCTTCATCATCATTCTATATAATCCTCTATTACATTGCCTCCTTATTTTGTTTAAGCTTCTTGAAAAATATAAGTGTAATATATTAACTTTCATGCATATGTATATACCCTCCTTTCAACATGTCTCTTCATTATCATTTTCCTTATAGTTTTTAGCATACAAATCACTAGTCTCTTCCTTACTGGTAGGATCCATTTTTTGGAAGTCTCACTTAAGTTATTATTAACAATTGGACATTTTAACTCAAATAATTAGTATAATATAGCCCAAGTCTCCTGCAGATATTCAAGTAATGTAGCAACAGACTCAGGTCTAATTTTCTCTAATTTCTTCACTTGCTTATAAAGCCTTTAATATATGTAGACCATGCGCATGCCTAAAATTGCCTCCTTAAGTCTTTACCATTATAATTTCCATGCCAATTATGATAAATATATTTGGTGCATATTATGTGACTTGTATTTGGTAGTATGGCCTTAGCAACTCTTATTAATCTTTTTATTCATAAGTCAATATATAGAAGTCAAATAACTTAAGTAATATTATATTATATAAAAATAAATAAAAGTCTATATTTAAGTATCATTTGTATGTCGTATATTATTATGACTCCATCACTATGTTTGAACTCCAAATTAGTTAATAAGAGTGATATAAACTAACTCTGTGAATCAATATTTTCTACTTTTATAATTGCTCATACCATAGGACTTATGCCTCTATCTTTATCCCTTCCAATGGCATTGATTATTTGTTGTTGTAATTCAACTTGAAAAGACAACCATTCATCCTAAATATGGGCATGAAATGTCTCCATCCCTTTTTTTTTGTAGTTGCAAAACAAATATATAACCACTTAAATTAAATAAAAAGATTTCTCAATTCTTTAATAATTGCATTTTCACTATTGAACCAAAATTATAGAGTTTCAATACATGGATATAACTTTGCTTTTTTGAATTTTCATGACCATATATATAACACTCTTCTTCCTTAACTTCCTCTCTGCAACCTACACATAGTTGAATTTGCAAATACATTCAACCTTTTCCTACATTCTTTAATCATATTAATAATGGTTATATTAGGTTTTTCTAAAATTTTGTCTCTTAAGTGTTTACTAAAAAACTTGACTAATACCATTTTAGACTTATTTATTGTGAACATTTATTCTTGAATCTATAGATCTTGTTTTTTGTAATTATTTGTCCTTACTATCATATGTTGTATATAGTTCTCACTTACATCCTTCCAATGCGTTTAACTTTAATTCTCTTAGATCTAACATTAAACCATGTTACTATTAAATAATTAAAAATAACATCTTTGAACGTTTTCACATTGTTGAATTCCATACCCAGTGTTGAACACTGTGAATTACCGTCACCTGCTTCATCTCTAACTCTTGTACTAGGTCTTTTATGCCTCTGGAAGCTCTCGTCCACTAAGTTACTCATCACTATTAAGGAAGCTTTCATAGTCATTAGAGTTAACCTTCATTAGTTGGTGTCCATTTGGAATTGAAACATTAAAATGTATCGTGTCCTCCTTCAGCTTGATTATTTTCTTCATCTTTATCTTACACAATATTCTAATCAGGTTCCACATCCCTGTCATTACTATTATCTTCTTTAACAATATTTATATTAGCTTTATCATGCACAAACATCCCAATTAAGGCCCAAATCCTCACCATTACCTATTATTTATAAAACTTCTAGAGCCATATTCTAAATGTCAAGCTTATGTGTAACATACAACTCAATTGTCCTATATATTTTCAAATAGTTAATTAGCCTAATGTAAATTTCATTAAATTTAATAAGTCTTAAAGACTCATTGAACCTAAAGTTCAAAACTCTAAAATAATCTTTGTCAACTTATTTGTATCCAAGTTCCTTTCCCTTCTCATGAATTTGCTTGTAACTGACAACTAAGATTACCTTTATCAAAATAACTTGATGACCCACCCTTGTAACTCAACTCAGGATCCTATTTAAAGTATCCACAATAATATAACATTAAGCTTCCATAGTTAGTTATTATCCCTGAAAATAATAAGTAAGAATATTAGTACTTAAGTGACCATATACAAATTTAATGACAATTATAAAAGGATAATAGAGAAGATAAGCAAAATTTACCTAAATGCATTATGAGACTTCATATTTTGATCAGAGAAAACTACTGCAGTTTGGTGCCTACTTTTACTTTCGATTAACAATTTTAAGTTTCTCCACTTTTCTTTTCTTATTTCAAAACAATCACATAATAGTGATAAATACAAAGAGTCGTCCCTTTTCTTACAAGATTAGAGAGCTTTAAATTTTCAAACCTACAGAAAAAGATAATCCACATACCATATTAACATTTATATATGCATAACAATTATATCCAATTAGTAACTTACATAAAAATAATGTAAAGAAAAAATTTCAAAGATCTCAATAGAGGTTATGGTTTAGATTGGATATATAACTACTGATCATTAATGTAAACAAAGGAAGACTCCTTTACTAAGTGAATACTATACACCTAGTATTTAAAACAATTTATTTTGAGTTTGTCATTGAAGTATATATGGAGATTACTTATAATGTTACTTTGCAGAAGCAAGAAGAATGTTATTTGTCACAAAAATTCTTTTCGATTTATTATCAAATCATAGACAAAAATTAAAGAGGATTTCCAGGTCTATGTATAAGAGTGTGTGTGTGTGTGTGTATCAAATGATAATAAAATAAATTTATAATTGATAACTCAAAGGAAAAGGAGAAGCATATTGGAAAAGAAAATAAACTATAGATTGTTTTAGAAGACTCACGTTGAAGAATCCATAGTGAAAAATGGATAAAAGGGTTTGGAATCCTTTAATTCATGAGTAATAACATTATAGTGATATTGTATAATCCCTTTAAGAAACATTATTAAATTAATCATTATTCTTCATGAAAAATTAGCATAAATCTTAATCATCCCAAAAGCCATAATTTTTGGAATATGTTTTATAGAGGAAATTTGTATCATAATTTTTCTTCTAATTATTCTTATATTATTTTGATGTTTATAATCTCTGACAAATTTTTGAAGCCTAAAAGAAATGAAATTATTTTCTAGTGCTTTTTTTGGAAAAATACAAGCATATGTACTTACAACTTATTCCATTATAATACACATAAAAAAAGAGAAAGTACTCTTTCTACGTACGGTAGTAAGAAAATTTTTCAATTCATTTTGCCTTCATTTGTAATTGAACAAAATGAAGCCTAATACTCTTATTAACAAAATTATAGAACGCACATGAAAGGTTCAACTTATCCTTATAAAAATTATACATAAACAATTCAACACGACCAACATGTTGGGACTTGTTAAGTAAATATTCCTCCATAACATAAAACCGAGAAGGGGCTACTATGTCTCCTTAGACTTAACCTAGAAAAGAGAAGCAAAAATAAATTAAAAAAGGACTAACATGTACTTGAACTTAGATTAATGAAGCAAAGACCAAAAGAAGAAACAATACTAAAATAAACAAAATGAAGAGATGGTGAAATGATTCCATTGAGTGTGCTGCGACTGAAACAAATAGAGGAGACAAAGTGATGAGAAATAGAACCTACAAAACTGGACAACAATTTTTGGAACAAAAGCTATAGAAATAGGGATTAAAGCACATCAAAGCGATTAGGGAAGGGAACTCAATAAGAATCATGATAAGCAATTACAAAGCTACAAAATTAGATGATCACATTTAGGAAATTTCCTAATTAAGCATTGTTATTTAGATAGGAGGCGATGGGGAATTACAAAGTAAAGAAACTAGACAACAACATATGGAGATTTCCTAAACATTATTGTTTGAAAAAGAGTTTGGAGGGACTATGTTTATGGGCCTCTCTTGCTAGCTGGGATGTATAATTGGTAAGGGGGGCCATAAATAAATAATAACAAAACCAAACTGAAATTTTCTAACAAACACTTGATGGGGTTGTTAAGTTTGAGTTAAAATTGAATGTTTTCAAAATGTTATGGTATATTTTGAAATATTTGAGTTCAAATTAAATTTTGTTAAAAATGTTAGGGTTCAAATTGACCCTTTTTCCTTATTATAATTTAAAAAATAATATAGATTCTTATATAATTCTATCAATGTCTATTTTTGATCAACTAAATTCAAACTTAGTATTTTGTTTTTGGCTAATCTGATCATAAAATAAACATAAATCCTAAGACTTTAAATAATTAACCAAAATGATAAAGAAGCATATGTCAGTTACTTTAAATACTTACATCTTACAAAGAAAAGGGCCTTTTGAGAATAAAATAGATAACCTTTATTTTGTTAAGCAATTTTTTTGATTGCAACCAAAAAGAGTTAATCAAATCAGATTTCATTAATATTTCCAAAAATAAAAATTCTCAACAAAATCATCTGGCTAATTAAAGCCTTATAGAACAGTTATTCCAATTTATGTTTACCAATAAAACAATGATTATACGTTACTGTGGTATCAGTTAGATGTTTTTTTTTGGAGACCTAAATGTGAAGAAAACATAATGTTATGGTTTGTCTCTTGCCTTGTGGAGGTTAGACATGAAATTAGGAACTTCAGTTGGTTGTTTAAGAACTTGACAGAGAATCTACGTAAAAGACTGTGAGAATCACTAGTGGCACAACTGATGGTCATTAAAGGGTAGGAGTGGTGACTTCTGGTGGCCGGTACAAGATTAAAGGTAGCGGCGTAGAAGATGAAAATGAAATCATCATTATTTATCACTGATGAACTCATTAGCAATGGTTGATGGCTAAAAAAGTATTTAGCTCTTGAAATAAAATATTCTAAAGAGGGATTTAGTTTGTTTAGATCCTAGATTAGGAATAATCCAATTTGAAATAAGTCCAAAATTAGAATTTATTAATTTTAAATTTTGAAATCCCAAAATCAAATTATATTTTAAAATACTCCTAAATTATAAATCAATTAAAATTTTATCGCAATTATTTTCTTAGCTAGATTAATATTAATATTAAAATTAATATATTATAAATTTGATCAGTTTAATAATAAACTTTACTACAAATAAGTAGATAACTAAAATTTTATAAGTTAATGTTTATGAGCATAAGTTCATTATTTGTGGTAGCTAAATAATTTATTTATTTGATATGTTATTTTTGGGTTTATGAGTTATTAATTAAATATCATTTTTGAAAAACATAATTTTAAGGAAAAGGCCTCGCATGATGAGAATAATTAGACTTTTAAACAATGTATACAATTAAGATGTGTCATCTTCATGATAGAGTAGTTACTCCAAATGCAATTATTACGTAGAGAGGATCTAACATAACATGTAATTTTGTTAATAACATAATTAAAGAATTATATTTTGAAGGTTATTTGGCCTTCACAAATGTTAAAATAAGTTACGAGACATTACTGTCACAACTAGGAAGGTGAACTATCAGAAATTCAGAGCACCCCTTGCGAAAAGATCTTCTCCTTCCCAGATGGCTCGCAAGAAAATCGCACTAGGCACACCTGTACATCTACAAGCCACAAGGAGGATTGATTCTTAGATTCTAAACCCTATACTCAATATGTGTAACAGTTGTTTACCTGGACATCACACTCTTGGAGGAGTTGATCCATCGCTATCGTCCCCGCCCCACCTCCTTCGTGTCTGTAGAATCGCCACCGCTTAGCCGAATTGGGGAAATTTTTCCGAAGAATCGCAAAAGGTCGGGGTCGTTTTACCCTAGAAGAGGAGAGACTCTCAACGACGAGGAATGAGATCATTTTGTCATTTAACTTGGAATGCCCAAACGACATTGTTTAGCTTCTGGTCTCTTATGTCTCTTACGTTGTTTAGCTTTTGGTCTCTAATGTCTCTTAAGTCATGCTCTGCAGCTAACTTATAACCCAATCCCCTCTTTGCTATCTTATATTTTTATCAATGAAATTTTTTAATTTCTCAAAAAAAAAAACTAGAAGGTGAATCATTGAATATGTTGTAAGATTGGGAATCATCTAACATGAAATCGTATGATGGTTGGTGGTTTTCTTTTTTTTTTTAAGAAAATAAATGATGGGAATTAACCTAAATCTATTCCTTATGGGCTTTCCTATCAAGATAATTAGACTTATTGTATATCATACTTTGAAGGCTCTACCACTTATATAATCAATTATATTCCACGTGGGGTTCATTATATTTAGCTCATGTATTATCTAAATTAGATTTGTCTGGATATTATTTAGGTTATAAGTTACTATATATAACAAGTGTGACTATTTTTTCAGCTAAGTATACATATAATTATATCAATATTCTGTATGTTATCTCGAATTATAAGCTAACTATTTAGTCATCTATTTTATGTTCATCTAATATATATTCAAAATCATTATTTTTCTCATCCTATTGTTTGTGTTACATATATTGCAAATAAATTTGAGTATTGTGATTGGTATTCAATTGTTATATAAAAGATTATTGAAAACTCTATGATATTTCAAATTCATAAGCAATTGAAAACTCATTATTCATCATGTCAATAATAATCAAAAATATATATTTGCATAATAAGAGATTAATGTACATAATTGTAATTTTCCTTGTTGACTTAAGAACTTAGTGCTTCAAATATGACTATTACATTAAATTATATTATTATTGAATTCAACAAAGGTAAATTTTTGAATAATTATAATTATGAAATTTAGAGTATGAAAATTCAATATATGTTAGAAGAATTAAAGGCTTTATAACTATTACACATAGCCATATATGTTCTTAATGAAGGCAATTCCCCCTAACATAAAAGAAATCATAATTCATATGAGATATAAAAAAGAATAACTGGTTAGATCACATTACATTGTTGAATAGTATAGATAATAACATTATAAGTGAGTTTAGAAAGCAGAAAATTATTAAGGACATGTTATCCATTTTGGCTGCTCAATTTAGAGGCTTAATGACTAATTTAAGTTCACTGACTATCAAGTTTGACATATATAAGAATTAATCTAACAACAATACAAAACAATTTAAGGCATTTATCAACTATGATAAGTGAGCTAAGAGATGTCGTTATTGAGTTATATGATTAACAATAAGTGGAAGTAGGCATTTATTATTTACCTCAAAGTTGGGAGCAACTAAAAATGAATCTATCTCATAATGATAACAACATAAAGATGATGGACGATGGTACAAGACATCTTTTATTAAAAGAAAAGCATACTTGAATCTTTTAAGATGATATATAGCTGGTTTTAATTCATATGGAGCCATGAATAGGAAGCATAAGCATCTTAATAGGCTTAAGTGGAAAAATGTAAGAAAAATAGCCGCAATACTCAAGACTCTAAGAAGTTTAAGTGGAACCACTAACGGAAAGGAAATCAGCTTTTCAACCAAAAAAGAAGAAGAGTGAAATGATACGATTGAGGAAATAAGAGTTATAATGCTCATACTTATAATGAGCCTAAAAATTTGTAAACTTTTAGTACAAATATTTATTTTGTGTACGTTTCTTATTATAGTTTTTCTAATTAAATCTCATCTTTTATGAATTTTAAACTCAAGAGTAATAAATTATGTAATAAAGGATATGGGTGCCTTCATATAATTCTTTAAAACCGTACATAGTACATGTTGGATCTATATAAGGGACAATTCAAAAGTTAATGTACAAGGGATTGATATATATAAGTTAGGCAACCTTTATTTCTACATGAAGTATTGTTTTCTCTAAAGATTTAATGAAATCTTATTTATGTGTTGATATTAATTAAATTTAGATTTAATGTAAATTTTTACAATTGTAGATTGATTTCTATCTTGGAACCATTTGTTATGGTAATGAATTTATGTTGGATGTTCTTTATTATATTATATGTTATTTACTAATTTCAAAAAATATGTTATTTACTAAAGCAATAATATAAATTATTCATTATTTACATTATCTAATAATTTCAATCATGATGCAAATTTATGGCGTGCAAGGTTATGTTACATTGGTAAAAACCAAACAAATTGATTAGCTAAAGATATCGGTATTTTAAATCAAGTATATATGCCTCTTTATAAGCATTTTATAGCTTGTCAATTGGAAAGAAAGTCATTTGGAAAGGGAACAAAAGCTTTTAATCCATTATAATTAATTCATTCAAAAAAATTTAATCCAATGAATGTGAGGGTAAAATGTGGGGTTCTATATTTCATCACTTTTATAGATAACTATATTTAATATGCTTGTCTATTTAATTTCTTATAAATTATAAGCATTAAATTGCTTCCTATACGAATTTATTGGAGAACCAATTAGACAAGAAAATAAAAGCTTTAAGAATTGATTAAGGATAAGAATACTTGCACGAGAAATTCAAGATATCATTTGATGAAAAATGAATAGAAAGATAATTGACTATTCCTCGAGTCCCACAAATATGGAATTATTGAAAAATGAAATGAAATGCTTCTAGAAACAGTTAGGTATATTATATAAGCAAATGTACCTATCACCTGTTAGTATGATGCTTTGCTCATAGTCACTTATATACTTAATCATGTGTCCACAAATATGGCACTATATATAAGTTATGGACAAGTAGAAAACTTGAAACGACAAGCCTAAAATCTTAATTTGTGATCTCTCTTACAAATATAGGAAACTAGGCTTGATAACGAAGAAAAGTATCTTTATTAGATATTTTGAACAATCAAAAGGAAGTACGCTCATAAGTGAACAAAGTGAAGGGGTAACTAAATTTGAATCATAAGATGTCACATTATTAAATAAAAGTGAGCTTTTAAAACCGGATGAAATAGAAAAAGACCTACTTTTATATAAAACTCGTAAAAGTGATTTTGTTACATAAAATCAAGAAGAGGACTCAATCTGAGTGAAAGCAATCTAGATGATTAATAATTAACTCAAGACTAATTCATATTACAACT
>JAOSBK010000205.1:9112746-9142480 GCA_027568895.1 Erythroxylum shatona | reverse complement strand
TCAAGAAGAGGACTCAATCTGAGTGAAAGCAATCTAGATGATTAATAATTAACTCAAGACTAATTCATATTACAACTCAATAAGAGTTTACCTATTGTACCTAGTCTAAGTTGGAGTCATTGAGACATTGGTGAATATATTGCTTGTTTACATGAAAGTAATCATAGAATAATTTCCTAATATTATTTTGAAATAAAATGGAAAATTTTTATGATTAGCGTATAAGAAGAGCGTAAGTGAAACAATTTAAATGGGACTTTTAATGGTCATGTTAAAGAAAAATGAATGAAAGCAATGAAGAAGAAAATGAAGATATATACAACAAGAAAGGATTGATTATGAAGAGACATTTTCACTATTTGTGAGGTTTGCTTTGATCCGATCAATCCCAAGTATAATAACCAACTCAAATCTTGAATTACATCAAACAGATGTTAAAAAAAATTTCTTGATAGAGAATTAGAAGAAGAAATCTATATAGTTCAACTTGTAAGTTTCATTAAGACATACTAATATCAATTAGAAGAAGAAATCTATATAGTTCAACTTGTAAGTTTCATTAAGACATACTAAGAACATAAAAATGTGTTGATTGTTGAAAACAATTTTTTGCCTAAAGTAGTCCTCAAGACAGTAGTAAATTCATTTTTATGATGTAAATATTTCATATGACTTTCACATGATCAATGAAGAGCATTGTGTGTATTAAAAGCTTTATAGATATATTTGTGATCGTATCTTTTTATGTAGATGATATTTTGAAAAATTCTTAAATAATTAAATATGCAAGATTACAATCCAATTAATAATCTTATTACTAAAGAAAGAGGTCTCAATAAATATTTGGGTCCAACAAGACCAATAAAAAAGTAACAAATGATTAAGTCCCTTATTCTAGTACATTTAGAAGTCTTTTATATGTAATGACAATACCAGATATTAGTTACATTGTTGGAATAGAGAGGAGATATCAGTCAAAATCAAACACATTAGAAAGTGATACAAAAAATATTGAAGTATTTAAAATGGTATTTTTGATTAGTCATTGTATTATGTATACAAGGTTATACAAATATAGATTCAGGAAGAGATTTTTGTAAGAGAAATATAACTCTATATTTGTTTTCTTACTTAATAATGATGAAATATCATGCAAAAATAAGAAATAATCATATGTTGCTTTCACCAATGGATGTCAAATTTATGGCATTTTTAGATCCAATATAAAAAGTTGTTTTCCTTATAATAATCAAGCAACAATCACTCATTTGAAAGATCCCCAATTTTATAATAAAACTAAACAATACATTTCAAGTACAATTATGGGAAAGATATAATTGTACAAAGTGAAGTGAATATGAAATATATAACTAAACGTGATATGGTGGCATATTTAATGACAAAACCAATTTCAAGAGATACATACATTGAACTTGTAAAAAGTCATCAGGATTATATAGTTATTGATACACTATTAATACATGTTTGTAAATGTATGTTCATGTATTGTTTGCCATGCCTCATTGCATAATACACATTAATTATTGTATATGATAAGTATTATGCAACACTTGATTTTAAATTATGTTTCCTATATGTGATATATTTGAATGTGAACCAAAGAATATGTCAGACAAGTAAGAGATTGGCCTTCTTATACATATAATCGTCTATAATATTTGTAATAAATGGAGATGAGACGAGTTTAAAGTTTATTAGCAATGTAATAAATAATTACAAGAAATTTAAACCATATATGTCGCCTTAAATAATAAAAGCAAAATAAATTTGGTTTAGCATGATTAAATGATTATTATGTCTGTCTTAAATTGTCATACGTAAGTTTTGAAAAGATAAATTTTAAAGAAGATTAGTGAAAAGTTATACATTAAGTATACTTAAACCAACATTTATATGGTATTTTATGAATTAAGAGACGTTCATTATAAATGAATGAGAGTTAATACCGTAACATATAAGTCTTACTATTTATGTAAAATTGGCCACAAAAGAAAAAATATAAGTCATAATATCTCAACTTATATTATGTAAGACCTTAGAGGTTAAATGAGCCTTCTTATAACTATTGTCTAATTCTTAATAATTAAATCTCAAGTTTGATGCTTTATAGTATCAATAAAAGATCATTTGTGACATGATCTTATAAGATAATTCTAAAAAAGCAAATTAAATGCAATTCGATGGAACCTTAAATATAGCAAGGTCATCTTGACAAGTGACCAACATCAATTGTATAGTCAAAGATAACCATTGTCTTATAGTGAAAGAATTAAAATAGTCATGAATCAATAAAATAATTAATATTAAAGAAGAAAAAGGATGTGAGAGATTAATTAAGGTATAATATATAAAATCTACTTAATAATGATTCATTAGTCAAGCTGTTATGTACTCCTAACATATACGTGGTAATAAGATATAATTGCGTGTTGGTCACACGAATTATTGGATAAATATAAGTATTGTAAAATTTTAACTAACTAATCTCATCGTATCAAAAAGTTGATAAATAGTAGCACCCATAATGATATGAATAATAAGTTAAACATTATGGTAATTGTTTAAATGCCAAGACAATTATATTAATTTAAAAAATTATAATGTATTTATACTATTTACAAAAAAAATAAGAAGAGAGAAGATCATAGCAAAAAGTCATTAGATAAAACAAAATTCATAAGTCAATTTATTTTTACGAATAATGCAAATATGATGAAACGAAACGCTGAAAAGACCTTTACGCCTAAAACTATATTTTGGCATTTAAAAGCAATTTAATAAGCGATTACAAACTTGCATTAATCTCATGTTTTGACTCCTTAATCAGAATCTAAAACAGTGATGCATGTTTTAAATAGTTCATCACAAATTACGGTCTTGCTTTATTAACCAATGGAGGAAATGAATTTAGTTTCTCACTTGGTCTGCGCATGGGAGATGTTCTTGATGAAAGAATCTAGGCTTTTGTCAGATGACCCTCCTCTGGCAATTGCTGCTTGACAAATGCTTCCAAGTTCCTTCGCTCTGTTCCTCATTTCCTTAACCTCTATGCTCTCAGCGTCCATAAACCTTTGCACTAATCTTGCAATCTCTTCTCGAGTAATCAAAGCTTCACGTTTAGCTTCTCTCCATAGTCTCCATCCGATTTTCCAATCTTCCTCCACCGCTTTGCCGATAGGAACTTGATCAAAAAATATAGGTGAAGCAAGTATTGGAACTCCAGCAAAAACAGCTTCCAAAGTAGAATTCCAGCCGCAATGGCTCCAAAACCCTCCAACAGAAGGATGGCACAACACTCTCAGTTGGTCACACCATGGCACTACTAGACCTTTGTCACTACACCAATCTTTAAACCATTTTGTTTCGCCACGTGAAACCCACAAGAACTTGACACCACTGTTCTGCAACCCTGCGACAATTTCTTCCAGTTGGGCACTTGAAACTGACAGGAAACTCCCCATTGATGAGACATAGATCACGGAACCTTCAGGTTGAGAGTTCAGCCATTTTATGTAGTCAGGGACATCCATATGATCTTCCATAAGAGCGTGCTGTTGGAGTTCAAGGTAAGGTATGGGAGGGCCTACATGATAAATAGGGAAAGGGAAGTTCGGTCGTAAAGCGTCGATAACTTGCGATTCAAGCTCGTAAACGGAATTGAAGATAAGATATTGAACTCTGGGCACCATTAGAACTGATTCAAGAGGTCGACGCAAGACTTGTCTACCGATTCCATCAAAAACTGTGGGAAGGTCCGCTATACGCGTTGAAGGCAGTCCAGGGATGTAGTTGACAATCTCTTTCCCTCTCTCTGGACCGAAACATAAGAGTAAACAAAGATTAAAATCACGTGGTTGCATTGAACTCAGAATCGAACCACCAAGTGAAAGTGCCGGTCCCATGGGAATAAAACCTTTTGGTTCAGGAATTGAGATGATGGAGAATTATGAATTGTTTGTTACGTACCTGATAAGTCGGCAGGGAAATGACCATTTTGCTGAAGTAGATGAAAATGGTGGAAAAATGAAAACGTTGTGGTGGGCATAGGCCAAAATGAAGCAACCGGAATATTCCTCCGATTACCGACTCTGGCCATCCAAACCAAGTGAGTATCTGCTAAAATGGCATTAATTGGCAACTCAAGCCCATCAAGGAGATGCTCGAAGGGAGCTTCCATTTTGGTGGAAACAGCTTCAAGGAAACCTGGAAAATCTTTGCCTCGAACAAGCTCGGATGGTATGATATTGGGGATAGTGGAAAACCTGAGATTGGAAGGTTTAACTACGCTTGAGTCACCATTAATGAAGCTGTACCACTCTTCAGTGACAACAAACCTGATAAGAAGATGAGGATTCCTTGAGCAAAGAATCTTGCAGAGGCTCATCAGGCCGTTTACATGGCCTCTGCTAGGGTAAGGCGCAGCCACCACGTGGCAGGTATTCTGGTGTTCCATTTTCATGGAATCCATGTCTGGGTTGTTAAGAGTAGAAGATGAAGTGAAGTACTAGAAGATTTTAATGGGAGACAAGCTGAATCGAAGTAGGTTGTTATTGCTGAACAGTTATAAATGCTGAATTCTATGCAAATTGAAAACTTTGAAAGGGACTTTTTTGTCCTGCAGTGCAAATTGTTTGGACCAAATGATGTCAATTCAATTGGGCTCCTTAAGCATCCTCCAGGGCTTGAAATTGGCTGCATAGGTTACATTCATTTAAATATCTTTCTAACTCCCAACACTTACATAAATAAATAATCAAGATTCTAAATCGACCACCAATTATTTTAAAAGTTACTAAATATTAAAAGTCATTTTGAATACTTCAAACGTCCAAATTCAATTTATATTTTAGTGAAAAACATTATAGTCTAATTTACACTTTCTACATTCTATAATGTAAATAAAAATTTTGAAAGGAGGAAAAGTATTATCATATTGAAAATTTTAAGGACTCCATGTACATGCTTTTAAGTATTAAATATGAATCACAAATTTAATAATTTGTAATCCATTATAGATATTTAGTGTTCTAGAAAAATGAACCATCTTTACAGTCCCGTTATCAGATTATGAATAGGATCCATTATAAAACAAAGTTACGGTGGGATTGAAACGAGTTTGAACTTAACAAGTTCTCATAATAGCAAATCTCATGGCGCAGGTGAGTTGATAAGGGGCTCTCCTGATTTAAGTGAGGTTACGGATTCCAACCGTCCTCATGTATGTAACCGTTTAAAACTTGGAGTCAGAACTTTGCCTCTCACAAGGGACCTACCCGGCTCGAATGAGGATTAGTCTGAGTGTGAATGACTTAAAGGTGTATTTCCATAATTAGAACCCTCCTAAAACGTCTCATAGACAACTAAAAAAAGATAATGGTGTATTAGATACGACATTGGGACTGGAACTAATATAATAAAATTTCAGCCCAGATCTGACTACCCTAAGCTGGGACAGAACAGCGAACAAACCGTATAGAATTTCGGAGATGTGTACCCTCTCTCTCTCTCTTTTCAAATATAGGATGTATCGGGCAAAGACAATGCTAAATAAAATATGAAATGATTCGATCAAAATACCTCAATTTCAGGACGGTGGAGATTATTCAAATCTTGTTTTTAGAATCCCAAACCTTTTTCAGTTCACGAAGTTACAACACTATTTTCACTAGATTTTTCTGTTCAAATAAATTCAGATTTCTTAAAGGTTCATGACTGTATTAAGTTCAAGTGGTGCAATAACAAAATAATCCACAACTCTTCCTTCGATCCATAGTGTAACTCCTAAAGTAATTGAATACATTCTGAATAATGTATAAAATTATCAACTCTTTTAAATTAATGCAATTTAATCCCCCAAGTAACAACTAATCTTGCTAAACCATAACTAATGTAGAGCTTTAATTAATTTAAATGGAACAAGTACGTATTCTATTCAAATTGAAATTTAGACCCTATTTAACAACCAACTGATTGTATTAACTGTTTGTTAATTTTATCAATAATTAACTAATAACAAATTATATCAATTAACTTGATCAACGAATAAAATCAATTATTTATTAAAATTGTTTAGTAAAATTAATCGTTTAATATTAACTGTTTATGTATAAAATGACTTATAAAGATATGACCATTAAAAAAATTATAAATTATATTAGTATTATATCTTAATATTTCTTTGAATATTTTTCTAAGAATTTATATTTTAAATATTTAATTTCATAAAAAATGAGTTTATAATTCTAATAAAAACATAGAATATATAATAATAAAAAAATGTATTAATCATTTAATTTAATTTAATATTTTTCTATAATTTATAAATTAATTAAACAATTTTTGAACTTTAATTTAACAATTTGTAAGTTTTTAAAACAATTAAAATTGAGGTGAAAAAGAGAGTCACGAGCGTGACACATTTATAAACATAGTAAAAAGTCACATGCCTATGATAATTAGCGTGACAAATATATTTTAGAGTAAAATAAATTAGATGATAAATAATATTTAACAATTAGGGACGTTCTCTAAAACGCTTCCATATAGGAGCTTTTAATTTTCAACTTATTGGGTTAAATCTGCTAACCTAATGGGCCAATAACCTAACAAATTTATTAGCTATTTATCATAGTCAATCCTCCAATCCACTAAAATATGGCTAAACAGCCATCTACTAAACGGGACCATAACATTTTTAAGCAATTGCTTAGAAACTAACAACACTATAAACATCAATTCAATTGATTACATGTTGATACTTGCAACTCTTGACAAAAGTACAAAAATCTGAACTAAGCTACCTTTCCAAATACTATAAGAGTAGCCCATTGCGAAAAGAAAATTCAAGTTTAAATGACTTCTTAATAAATAAACGTATATGTAGTCTAACCCAATGCAACTATTCTATGCAAAAGGGGAAAGTCAAATTGGATGGATTGTGTCAATACAAGAATTCTCAATCCAAATTTGTACTATTTCCCAATATGAGAATTTCATAAATGGATTTTTCTGCAGAATCAAATAAAGAAAGAACATGGCGTTTTACGTTAATAGTAAAATCCCTACTGAACACAGTTTTTTCCTATTGGGAAATTGTAGAACACGCTTCCTGTTAATACTCACTGGAAGGTGCATGAATCAAGGTCAAGATAAAAGTGGACATCAGTTGTCCATTTACAGTTCATCATTGAAGGAATGAGAAAATGTCAGAAAAACAATACATGTCTACAGTACAGCAGAACATGTGAAAATTGATTACAGTTGCGTGATTTCCCATTAGTCACAGTTTTAAGTGAAAAGAATGATTAGATGAAGTATTATCACCTTAAGAGTTGCTGGTGTGGTAAAGTTAGCAAATCCTCTCGTTTCAGTTGGGACTTTCATGTGGAATATTAGTATTGGAATATTTTGTACAGTCAAACGGTCCGATCCCTTGATTGTTTTTCTTTTTCACCTGAAAATTCATAGAAGTTAGGAGCACACATTTTGTTATATATGCATTGCTTTAACTAAACATTTTGAAAATGTTTTGATTCTTGTGAAACACAGGATGACCAGCAAATTAATCTTTCCCAATATCGATCAATACCTTTAACATTACACAAGACAGAAACAAGAACAAAGAACAAAGAACGATCTACGATTATGGCCTCCATAATAGCCATCTTCCACAATGTATTGAAAGTTCTCTATGATTATTGCAAGGCAGTAGAGGAAGGCATTTCATGCAATATATAAATTCCCAACAATGAACACTCTGTAGTTTCTTGACAACAGTTACGACCTGCAAGAACTCTACTTATTCACAAACTTGTGGAAAGGATCATTATCTTGAGAAACAACGCATCAAGAGCTAATTGTGTATGTCATATCAGTTAAAAAAGAGGTGTATCTTAGATAGAGTGACAATGAGAATCTTGCTAGTGGGTGCGTGCAATTTTCTCATGGATAGGTGTATCTTTCACATGTTCTGCAAATAACTAATTAGATCGTATGAAAAGACTACGTATATTCTCATGAATTTGGCCCATGAGTACTTATCAATTTAAAAATGTGAAATTCTCTAGCAAAACCCTATAGAAGTTTGAGTTTGCAAATTATCAAAGATGACTGAAAACTAAATATGCACCAGCTTGTAAAATTAACAGCTAGAAATAGTCACATACCGGAGACCAAGGACTAGGCTCAGGAAGTGATTTGTCAGGGGGTGAATTCTGTACAGCACCACCTTTCATTTTCAAAATTTCCTGGAGAAAAATTTGCTTCAATCACTATAATGCTCTCCCAATACTACTTAAAATGATTGCAAGTCCAAATACCTCTCCAGCTCCTTCAAATGCCGCTAGCCATTCATCAGAAAATGGAACAGCATTTAGTGGAGGTTTAATTACTAGTTCATCTTTCTTCTCATCATTCGCCAATCTCTTGCTGCCGTGAGAAATAACTAATTAATTATAATAAAGACTTGTTCTTGAGAACCTCCGATATTGCAAATGGGAAAAGTTGAGAAGAGAAAACATCAAACAAGCATGCATAGGGATAAATAACTAGTGACGAAACTCACAGTGATCGCCTTTTATTGTTGTCTTCTTCACGGGATATCTCTGTGCTCAACTCATCCTGCATTTCACTATCAAGACAACTACTGTTTTCCAGAATTATAGTTTCAGCTTTATTTTGTAAATTATCAGTTTTTAACAAATCCACTTCCATATCCTGGAAAATGCTTCCATTTGATGTCTCATCTAATTTCATATCTGGTTTATCAATCGAACAAAAGGGCTTGAATACACAATTGGTCACCAGCAATGGAATCTGATCTCCGCTGTTGTTTGAAAAGGGATCATATTCTGTTGTAGCTTGATCAGCAAGCTTGTCAAGCCCGCACTTCCTATTCACGTAAAGTCCAATATCAGGTGATTGCTCAACGTACATGGCACCTGGAATTGTTTGGACTACACATGGGTGTTTGTCATTCTTCTCCATATTCAAGCAAACATCTTTTAGTGCAGATGGTGCTTCAGTGCTAACGTCAAAACATTTTGAATCATCTGAAGAACTATTTCCTTTCTCTGAAAAATCTGCAACATTTTTTTGATTGTCTCTGTTTTCTGAATCTACTAAGTCAACATTCATAAGAAACAACTTAGAATCCATATGCAGTCCATTTTCTGGGGAAACTTCTTCAATTTTTATATTAGAATTTTGAAGCTCAGAACATTTTTCCAGTCGTTTATCACTGTCACCAGTTATAGTTAAAAACATTGTATTTGCTGTGGAAGTATATGAGTTCATGTTGCAGTTATCAGCTATTGACTTCCATCTTGAGCAAAGCACTGGCTCTTCTTCTATACCAGTTTCCTTGTTCACTTCTTTAATTCCAGTAATCTCACTTGCTTGCTCCAATATTTCAGATTGGTTGAAAATCTGATCACTTATAGATTCACACTCAGCATTAGTCACAGTCTCTGAGACACTCCCGTTATAGCATTGACCAACAGGATTAATCGATTCTAAATACTGTTCACTCAAATCATCTATAACCTTGGAAGAATCATCCAATGCTATGGAAATACTCTTTTCATCATAGTGAATATCAGTTCCTGGCTGTAGCTTGGAGAAGGCAACAGAGTTGATCGAGGAACAATATTGTTTATCTACTTCACAACACTCGCCTGCAACCTTAACTTGTTCAAAAGGGCAGAGTTGGTGTGAGAAATGCAGAGCTTTCGTTTCACTATCACCAATACCTTCACTTTTGTTACAAACACCAGTTAACTCACCAGTTAACTCAATATTATTGGTGGTGTCTGAATTTGTGGTGTCACCTATGCTCATGCTCAATAGAGAAGAATTAGAAACACCATTAAAGTCGAGCTCAACCCTGATACTGTCAACTGTAAACTCAGCATCTACAGAACCTACAAGAGCATTATCCACAAACTGGTCGTCTATCTTTCCAGCTGTATTGAGGCCAGAATACTCTCTTCTTTCTATTTTTGAGCATGCTATATCTAATTGCTGGGCAGATTTTTCAGATTTGTGACAAACCCCAGTCGCCTCTATATTATCAGTGGTTACAGCATCTGTCATATTTCCTATGCTCATTCCCTCTGATACAGAGGAATTAGATGCACCGTGGAAATCAAGATCAAGCCTCAGATTTTCATCTGCCAACTCAGAATCTACAGAACCTGCAAAGGTAATATCCACAAGTATGCCCTCAATATTTTCACCTGTGTTGAAGCCATAATATTCTCTTCTTTCTGTTTTTGTGCATGCTATCTCAGATTGCTGGGCAGATTTTTCAGTTTTGTGGAAAACACCAGTTGGCTCAACATTATCAGTGATTACTGCATCTGTCATGTTGCCTGTGCTCATTCTCTCCGATACCGAGAAATTTGATACACTTTGAAAGTCATGACCAGCCATCAGATATTCAACTACCAACTCAGGATCTGCAGAACATGCAAGGGCATTATCCACAAATGGGCACTCGGTCTTTCCAGCTGTATTGAAGGCAGAAGATTCTCTTCTTTCTGTTTCTGTGCAAGCTATCTCAGATTGCTGAGCAGATTTGTCACTTAATCCGTCAACAATGTTTGAGTGTGGATTAACCATTGCCGAGCTTCCTAAGATACTACAGCTATTTTCGACTGACATGTTATTATCGAAAATTTGTACATTTGCATTTCCCACATGTAATGTCTCAGTCAAGTTATCAATTCTGCAAAAGCTGCCTGTTGTGAGCTCCATACCATCATAGGGAGATGGATCATGAAACTTTTCTGAGTTGTTTGGTATGGGGTCTTGAATTTTCACTGTGGCATCAATAATGTTTGAACAGTTATCTTCAGCCAACTTGCTGTCATCGGTATTACTTTGTAAAAGCAATTCATCACCCTTCATCTGCAACCCATTAGCATCCATATCATAAATCTCCGCATTTGAGTGCAAATTGCTAAAAGATGCACCAGGTTTTTCTTTGCTCAAGCCTGAAGGTATACTTCCCAGTGGTCTGCGATTGCCCTCATCACGTGAACTTGATGATCTAGGTTTTCTCTGATTAAGAATGCTAGAATTTGGATTATTATATGATGTAGAAGTTCTCTGTGACAGGCTATGTGTAGCAGATCTTGACTGCAAATGATTGGGGCAAAAAACATCTGAATTAAAATTCTAAAAGTGCCAAATATTACAGCATATAGGTAGATTTGAAAAACTAATACCATCGAATATTGTTTATGGAAGACAATCAAGCACACCTGATGAAAGAATCCCAATGAAGGTGATGGCATCCTCAAGCCTGATGGTTTTGCTGTTGGGATTTGTGTCTCTTGAATATTTCCTCCGCAATAGGAAGAGCTTTGTGAGGAAGGAGTAGAAACTACACTGAGATCAACCTCATGACTGGTTTGTGGATGACAAGCAGCTGGGAGACCCGAATCCAGAAGTATCTTGGAAACCTTATTTGCTTGACTTCCCCGAGGTTTATTTAATTTGGTTGATGGGAACTTTTCCTTTGCTGGATTGACCTTTACCAACAAAAGGCACTAAAATAAGATTGTGGTGCCATAGAATTTGTTAGCCTAACACCTGATAAATTTTGATTATTAGCAATTACCAAAAGTATCAAAAAGTTTCCGGTTCTCACCGCATTCCTTCTAGCTTGTTGAGGGTTGGATCTGGAACCCATCTTGCTTGCTGGTCCAAATTTCCCATCATTAGGGACATTTTTGGCATTGGTTGAAGTTCCCTTCATTCCGATATTTTTCCGAGGCTTAACTGCAACATAAATGACAATAGTTAAGGTTTTCGGTTTTATATGGCATCAAATAATATCTAGTCTAAGAAAAGGAACAATTTGTCAGGTTATAAGCCCTATGCAAGAAGGTCAATAAAATATGAGCTGATTTAGAACTTACAACAACTTATCAACATTTGACCAGTATGCAAAATTGGGTTCATTCCAACTGTTGTAAACAATAATAACCTCAAAAATTCAAGCATGTGGCAAGCACATGCATGGGATCACCTGGCTGAGCAATCTGATTATGCTTCAAGAGGCTAGACCTATCAATTGAACTAGTAGAAATGGAAACACCACGGGCATCATTCTTCAGAGACAATACTTTTTCCTCCTTTGAGTTCTTAGTGGCTACTTTTGGGACATCGAAATTTTGAATCCTTTTTAGATTTCAAAGAAGTTAAGGTCAACTTTTCTGCAGAAACAGATATATGGAGAAACAGAGACTCATTCTTACAAAATTTACAAAACTTATCCAATAAACATAAGTAAAAGGATATGAAGATGAAGGCACATGCCTCGGACGACCACTGCATTTGGATGCACTTCGATTAATATCTTGGGCTGAAAGAACCTTCCGTTTTGCCTTAAGAACGTGCAACAAGCATTAAAGAATATCATAGTAAATATTTTGCTTATACAATCTAACAATAAACTACAAACAAACTACGCAGTTAACTAATCAATTAAACAAATATGACAGAAGCTTAGGAAAAGGTACTCCAGCTCAATTGCAAGAAAACCTAAACAGGAAGGTTGGACATACTTTTTCTTTAGCTAATGAAGCACCAGTATTCGGTGAAGACGTGCCAACAACATTTCCCCCCTTTTTGGGAGCGCTTTTTGGTGGCTCCTTGAACAAGTTATCTTCAAGAGCTCGCAGATCCGGTGGTGATTCACTGATACTGTCCTCGCTTGCACACATTGACTCTCTCCCCTCATGAATAACAGACAGCAACTCTCCACCCGAATTCCCACTAAGCATTGATAATTCCAGAGGATCCAGAACTCCTAACAAAGGAAACAAAAAACCATTATCATTCACAATATCAAGAGCTATCGATCAGGATAGAAACTAAGCAAAAAATCAGAAGGAGTAAACCTTCTTCAGTAAAGAAAGCCCTGTCCCAGGCCAAACTTTTCCGGAGATTGTATCCTCCACCCTTTTTCTTCCTCTTCATTTTGTGGGGCTCAAGGCTGAGTTTGGCCACTTCTGTTTTGTTCAAATTAGAATTCTCCTTGTCATCGACGCTCTCTCTGTTGGACTTACACGCACCATCCACGCCCTTCACACTCCCTTCACCACCAGAAAAATAGCAATTAATTCCACTTCAAATTCACATAACCAAGAAGAACACTAAGGAAAACAATAGAAGGAAGGGGGAAAAAACCCTAACTAACCGAAACGGGAGGGAGGAAGAGGAGGGCGACGAATAGAGGGGTTAGATCCAGGGATTTGGAGAAGAGGTGAACATGAGAAACCGGTGACGGAGCCGGAAACGTCGCCGGCGGTGGGAATGAGAAGTGAATCATCCGCGGCAGAGATCTCGATCAGGGAGAGATCGGTCTCCATCTTTTCTTTGTGATCTTCCAATGTCTCTGTGGTTTGTGTATTTCAGGGGAAGTTGAATTTTGCGAGAGTGAGTGAGAAAATAAAGTTAATAGCATTTGAATTTGGTACAGTCAAGCGGGAAAGGAGAAATACAACGGTGGGGTCACTTCTTCGTGATCCGATTGCATATATATTTTATTTATAAATAGTAAGAGCATGGGTTATTTATTTATTTAATGTCACTTTTGACTATGTTTGGGCTCAACCAAAAATCACTTGGGCCTGTTCGGTTAGTTAGAAACAAGATTAATTCTATGTAATAACTCCAGTTGATGGTGGTGGTTAGTTTTACCTTTCTTATCTAATGTTTTATTATTTTTATATGTAGAACGAAACACAAAAGTGACTCATCAAATTCAAAACGTGAATTGGATGGAGTGTCCAACTTTTTGATGACTATAATCTATGTCAGCCACCACTCCAGGGGATAAGTATTATTAACTCGCTCGCTCGCTCTTTATTTAATTACTTGGCTTCATATGGGAAAGGGTAGGGGAAACCAAAGGAACGGATACATAATTTACAGACTTTCAGTTGATATTACAATCGCTGGGATTTTCCCTTGAGCCTTCATCAGAAGAGGCATCACCGCCAGATAATCCAGAACCATATGCCTCCCTTTCATCCTCGTCACTCTCTACATCATCTCTAACATATCTCCTTTCAATGTATGCCAAGGATTGCCGCCTTTGCATGCGAAGAAGGTGCATAATTACGTCTGGACCCAGAGTTAGAAGTGGCTGCGCTTCTCTACCCTGCTTGTTTGACTCCATGATCTGTCCAATATCATGAATGCCAAGCCAGGTTCAAGATGATCACAATTCATACATGCTATAGATTCCATTAAACACGGTTCAAGTTACTAGTACCTTTTCTATGTTGCCAGGAAGAGGAGGAGAATCACTGGCAATGGGGGTCCAAAGCTTTACACTCTTTTCTATTCCACAAGTAGCAAAAATAGGCAAATGTGGATGGGGCTCAAGCTGATTGACTACATCTTGATCCCCTAACATTACGCGAACAAGCTTGGCACCTTGCTTCTTCCATATAAATATATGACCGCAATCAGAGCCACTCATTACATATTCATGATTAGGGCCAAAGAAATTAACTCCTTTAATCGTCTGAGAATTTCTGTGGCCCATGTAAACTTGAGGATCTTCCATCTTTTGCAGATCTTCAGGTTGTATGGATAATGGGGATGGACCCATTCCCATGTTCTTCTGAAATACATAAATAAGCTCATCGTTGTAGGTGAGAAGTAGTTCGCTCATGTTAGAATAAGCCAATCCAGTGATATGTACGCTCTCATTCCCCATAAGGTGTCGGGGACAGAATGTATTCACAGGTACATCAGCTTGACATGATGCATTCCATTGGCATTTTCTAATGTCATAGACACGAGCATATTCATCAGAACCTCCTACTGCAAAGTAATTAGGATTTCTTGAGTCAATTTCTATGGCATTCAACTTTATAGTATTTAGATGCCGCTTGCTATCTGCAAGTACAGTGCAATAGAAAAGCTTTGTAGAAGAATCAGTCCGCAGATCAAACTGCAAAAGGAAAACCATGCTTGATTCCCAGTAAAGCACATGACATAAGAATGTATAAATAAGAACATATAATGCATTTGACCAACATGATGCACAAAACCATCTTCACTGCAGCTATAAAATATGTAAGGACTTCCTGGCTCCACTGCAAGCTTGTAGACACGCCCTACGTGCTTTCCCAATTTTTTTGTGTATACTGTCCCATTCTCTGATAACTGGCCAAGCCTAACCTGCAACAACAACAATCAATTGAAATGGTGGTGTGAGATTTATTCTATGTTTGAATCTGTTCAAAAAGGCTCTATATAGAGGGTAATGGTTACAAGAATAATATCAACATTAGATATATAATTACGTCCTTTAATATCCAAATATACTGGAAAATATTTTGCTTGTATTATGCAATTAATATAGTTCACTGTGACGTCAACGTGGTTTGTTAACTAGTTATTGAACCAAGTTGGAAGTTGAGCTTTGGTAAAAATGTTAGTTGTCTGGTTACAAAATGTTACAGAGACGAGATAAGTGGTTCTTTGTTCAACATGATGACAATTAGAGTGACAATTGCTCTCAATATATTTCATATGCTTACAAAATACATCACTACGAGCAATTTAAATAGTACTTTGACACAATAGATGTTAGTAAGTGATAAGTGTTTAATTCCCATATCTTATAATAGCCAACGTAATAACAAGAGTTCATAAGTGGTGTGAGCAAAGAATTGACATTCAACTTCAATGTCGGAATAAGTTACAACTGTTTGTTTCCTACTTCTCCATGAGATAAGAGAATCACATTAAAAAATACAGTTTTAGAAAGACTATGAGTAGGATCTCCAGCCTAATCAACATCAGAGGATTCTAGGAACTCCAAAGAAGAGAATGGCAATAGTTGAATGCCATGAAATAAAGTAACTTTAACGTAGCATAGAATACGATGCAACTTATAATATCAACTTATAATAATGAGTTATTTGAGAAGCAACCATTAACTTAGTCACAATGTGACCTGTCTAAGCTATGTTGGGACAAGTAACTATAAGATATATCAATCTCCCCACTAGTTGTTGGTACAATGTAGGAATATCTAGAGGTTTGTCATCTATTAGCATGAGTCGAATATCACTTTCAATAGAAGTGGAAGCAATTTTACACACTTATACCTGAATGAGACGAGAGATCAATAGCATCCTTTGTTTGAGAGAGATAGTAACCCAAACCATCATTAATGACTTCTAATCTAAAAAAATAAATGTCCTAAATCTTTCATTTGAAAGTGGTGGTTAAGGTATTGTTTCAATTATGTAACACTATCTAGGTCTTTGTCAACAATAATCGTATCATCTACATTGAGTAACAAGAGTACATAGACTCTATCTGTGCATCGTGGACTAGAAATAGATCTAAATTATTGAAAAATTGAGTTAAATTTGGTAAACTAAACACGAAGGGTTTGTTTAAGACCATAAAGAGCCTTTTTAAGATGAATGACAGCATTTGAAGAATGATATACCCCCAAGGTGGCCGCATATAAACTTCTTCAACAAGGTCACCATTAAGATGCATTTTATCATTTATTTGAAACAGTTGTCATTTCTTAATGGCAACAGCCACTATGAGACTACAAACTGAAGTGAGACAAGCTTCAGGAGCAAAGGTCTGCTCATAATCAATACCATACTCTTGCGTGAATCCTTTAACAATAGGTCAAGTTTTATAACATTCAATAATACCATCTGCCCTTAATCTTATAGCCCCATTTATAGCTTACTAAAGTCTTGTCTAGAGGAAGCAAGACTGGATCCCAAGTTTAAGTGTTCTCCAAAATCTACAATTCTTCTTTAATGGCTTACTACCAAAAAGAATTAGCATTAACTTCTCTATAACTTTTAGGTTCATAGAAGGAAGTGATGGTTGAGTTAATATAATGATATTAAGATTGAAGAGACATATAGCATACGGATTTAAATGATAAGGGAGTTTAGTGGTCCTAGCAGGTTGTGACGATTGGGATGGTTCAATGGAACTGAATCCTCTGATGGAGCTGGATCATCAAGTGGAAGAGGTGGTCTTTGTTCTTCAAAACCTGCAACTGGAAGAGACTCAAACAAGACCGGTGAGTTAACAGAATCAAGAAATAAGTCAATGGAGGGATCAGTGAAGAAAAATGTGGATGGTGAGTTTATATTCCCAAAAGGTGGCGTGTCTAGAGATTTGGAAACACCTAAAGATAGGGTAGCAACATCTATATTCCTTATATTCAATATCATACTAAAGAAAACAACATAAATGAGTCCAAGGTTCTAATTTGGAGCGTTCATGTGACTAAAGAAAAACAAAACAAACAAAACCAAAAACTCAAAGAATATTGTATTCAAGGGTACGAGCAAAAGGGCGTTTAAAGGGAGATTGATTACCTACAGTAGTAGAGGAAATACGATTAATAGTATAAACAACAATAAGAGTTGCCTCTCCTCAAAAGCTCTTAGTGCAAAAGGAAGAAATAAGTAAGGCCCTTATTGTGTGAAGGATGTAATTGTGTTCCCTCTCAGCTCTGCCTTTTTGTTAGAATGTACTTGGACAAGAGGTAAAAAATAAATTATCCTTATATTCCATGATATTATCAGTTCAAATAAATCTAGATATACTGAGAAAAATCATCACCAAAGATTACAAAATATTTGGAACCTCCTATAGGAATAAGAGAAGGACGAAAAATATCATAATAAATTAAATCAAAAGAGGTAGGTGGCATAAAATTGTTCTTTTAAAAGGTAAACCATGACGTTTAGTTAATTGACAAAATAAACAATCAACAAACTCTTATTTAACATATCCTAACAATCCACTAGAAATTTGATAATTTAAACATTGAAAAGCTGCATGACTAAGATGATAATGCCAAGTTCTAGATGTGACAATAACACTACAACCAAACTGACGCATGCGAAAAAGAAATAATGTAAGTTCAAATAACTGTCCCTCCTTATGACATGTTCTAAGGATTTGCCCCATTTTTGCATCCTAAACATGACAACCATGACGTGAAAAATGAACATCAAAACCAAGATCACATAATTGGCCAATAGAAATCAAATCAAATGACAATTTTAGAAGTAAGAAAGTATTTAGTAATATAAAAGGTGAGACATGGTACCGACATGACTAATAGTCATGGGAAAATTATCAACAGTGTGTACAATGGGTGGGTAGGAAATTGAGTGTGTATTTTTGAACATCAAATGTACATAACTCATATGACTTTAGCATGCAAAGTAAGGATACCAGGAAGAAGTAGTACCTGGTATGACATATAAGGCTAAGGTTGTAAAATTACCAGATTGAAAGGAAAGAAGTGTCTGTTTAGAGTATTAATATCAATTTTGAATAAGAATAGCAGCAAGGTTGGGCTTAGAAGACTCAACAAAATCCTTAATGATTGCAACAATACAAGAAGAGGGCTTGCGCTGTTGATGATCAGACTTTAGCTTAGGATCCTTTTCGAGAGGCCTGATCAGACATTCAAATATCCAATGGCCAAGTTCTTTACAATAATTACACCTCCCTTTCTTCGAAGGACGAGAGCTTATAGATCTAATAGACTCTATAGTATCCAATACATTGTCAAAGGAGTGATGAGATTTTAGTGTAGCTAACCTGGTTTCTTCATATATGAGCTCAACAATAATTGTCTCTATTTGACAAAATGGATCTGATGTAAAAGAGATCCTCACATTGGTTCAAATTCATAATGAAAGGGCATCAAAAGTTTCATTACATTCACGCAAGTTGATCCTAAAAACTTTTAACATTGAAAGAAAATCATATATAAATTGTCCAACTTCCTGTTTTAGATGATGCAGTTGCCCTAGTAACCGAAATTGATAAGCAACATCTGATATAGAATACTATTTAGCAAGCATGTCCTAAACCTCTTTTACAATTTCAAAACGACCAAAATTTCATTTGATTGCTGGTTCACATGTGTTGCGGAACCATATGAGAATTTGATGATCTTTACGATCTCATTCTCCTAATCATTCCTTAAAGTCCTCAGGATTTTCTCCTGGCTTTTTAATGGGTTTAAAAAAATCACATGTAACATAATATCATAGCTTGGAAACTTGTAAAAGACTAGACATTTCTTGAGCCCATAATAGATAATTAGTCTCATCAAGTACAATAGTAATAGGTTTACCAATGTCTATTCATCCATACTTGTATATATATATATATATACATAAGTGGGTTTAGTGGATATCCAATAAACAAACGAGCATGTGCAGAGATTGGCATGTACGGAGACTGGTCGGTGCAAGGAACTACACGGCTTCCAATTTAAGCGGTTGTGGACTGACTAGCGACAAGAAATTTGCATGGCAAATTGGGGGGAAGGAGATGGACTGGCCAAAACAGATGGATCAGAGCAATTGGGAGAAGCAAAAAACTTGCACAGAAATTGGAGAAGCGGAGGACTAGGCGAACATAACCAAAGCAACAACAATCATAGACCAAATGACAAGAATTTTCATTATGAGGATGACTTGGCCAATGTTGAATCAGTTAAGATCCAGTTAGAGACTTTTATACGACAAGAACAAGCTAGACAAGCTATAGAAATAATGACAACACCAGAAAAGGTTTAATGTGGCTCTGATGCCGTGTGAGAATAATCAAGAGAGAATTGTATGTATTATTCCATGTTTGAAATGTACAAGAAAGCTCTACATATAAAGTAATGGGTACAAGAATAAAGGAAAGAATTAATAATAACTATACAATTGATTGCCCTTAATTACTCAAATATTCTGCATAGTATTTTGCCAATAGTATGCAATCAATATAGTAGACTAATAGATGGAAAGATGAAGTAGTTACAATTGAAGCTAATTGGCATTGATCCAGGATGTAAATAATGAGAGGTTAAATCGAATGCAAGCGTCAGAATTTAATATTCATAATTGTTTCAGTAGTTCTCAAGGGCCTTGTACAAAAAAATGAAAAGTAATTAAAACCTTGAAGAGAAGCTTAGAATTGCAAAACTAATCAGAAAGATCGTTTAAGAATAGAAATATTGAAACAACCACGTGATAAGATGATTAGGAAATTACACTGTGCAACTAGAAAGTAGAAAGGCAGCCTTCAAAAGATTATAAGAGTAAGAAACTATTAGTATGTGGAACTTCACCTGCCCATCAGCAGAAGAAGTTACTATCCTCTGATCATCAGAGAATGGCATGATTCGGGCCTGAAATATGTTGTCATAGTGACCAGAATGATAGGAGATGCTTTTGGTTTTAGTCCCCCAGTCCCATACCATAACTTGCATGTCATCAGAACCAGACACAAGAAGATTGCCAGCCGAATTGAACTCTATTGCATTTACACAGCTATCATGGCCTAGTAACTTCCCATAAAGATTCAATTTTTCCACCATAAGCTGCATGAAATTGCAGAATAAAACATGGTCAGCGTCACCAATTTTTAAAATTAAACCACTTGATGCTTACCTGTAGAAGCAATTGATTCAACTTCACCCCTTTAAACCCAACCAAAAGCATATTTCAACACTTTTAACCAAGGCAAGCGATGTTTATTATAGAACTCCACCGAGTCCACTGTTGCTTTCCCTGTTTACTATGGAACGAACAATTTTGATCAACAAAAGGATCGTTCCTTTAAATTGTTTATCCATTGATCAACGCATTCTTAGAAAATAGTAGTAGTACACATGGGTATGAATCAAAACGGGTGGAAAGGCAAAAAATAGAAGTAGTGTCAATCTAATTACAATCAAACATCAATACAAAACCAACAAGCTAATTGAGATGCTTTAAAATGTAATTAATGTAGAGAAGAAAACAGTTCAGGGAATTCATGAACCTCGGAAGCAGAAAAGCGGCGAGTGAAGTTTCTGGGTGGAGATAAACCCACTTCTCTGTGAAAAATCTGTGCAGTGCCATGTTTCAACCGCTTGTAAGGAGCCTCCATTAAAACACACTCTCAGCTTAGATCGTCCTTACACTGAATTATAAGCACAGAAATGAAACTCTCCGAGTATTTTAAGAGAGAGCGTGGCGTTTAAGGAGAGTTCTCTTACAGCTATCCGAGTGATTATTTTCTTTCTCTTATTTGTTTCCAGCGGAACACGTACAACTAAAATTCCTTTTATTTAATTTTAAAATTATTTTATTCATGGATTAAATTCATTAACGAACTGTTTGAAAACCTTCAAATTGAATTCATTAACAAATTGGATTCAATTACATTAATGAGATTGAATTCAATTCAATTTATACTATTTAAAACAAACTCAGTAATATTAGAATTAAATTCAATTACACTTTTTGAAACACAATCAAAATAAATTCAATTATTTCATATGACATTTTTATCCTTGACTAAAAAATAATCTTATTAAATAACAAATATTTACACTTATATAGAGCAAGTTATAAACATCAATTTTATTATAAATGATATCATAAAAAAAATTATTATTAAAATGAAAAGAAAAAATTAAAATGAAAACATCAATCCTCTCGAATTCTACATCACTCTTAGTGCAACATATTTCTCCCTCAAGATTCCTAATGGAACAAGATTTACTTAAAATGTAGCCGAAAACAAACAAACAAAAAATCTAGATATATATAAAAAAATTGGAGAAATGCAAAAGAATATAGACAAGATAGGAAAATGAAAGGAGAAGCTAAATCGAACAACGGATCTAAAAGAGAACGATGATCATAGACAAAAAACAAAAAAGAAAAAGACATCCATGAACAAGGAAAAGGGAAAACCTATATATGGTAGGAGATGATGATTCGTGAAAAAGGTGTTGTTGTTCCGTTTCTTGGTGGGAGGGCTTGTTTGAAATGGGAAGGGCTACTTGAGGTAAAGAGATATATGGTATGGTTAGATGAGTATTAATGGAAGGATATTTTCAACGTTTAAAAGAAGAATTGAAGTCTCAATTCGTAATTCAAATCCGATGCTTTTTCAGGTGAATTCAATTTATAAAGGATGATGAATTGAACCCATCCATTTTTTATGTTTTTAAACACTTGAATTGAATTCAATGCTTCAATTGAATTTAATTCATACCATTCCAAACACCCTGTAAGTATTATATACTAAGCGCAAACGGGATAGTCGTCGTCGTGCCCTATGTGTCATAATCCAATGATCCCAATTTATTCCCATCATCGAACGGCTTCAATATTTCACTTTACTTTCTCAATCCTTCTAGAATCTCCAAAGCAACTATTACAACTTCCTCTACAAAATCCAATCCAATCAATGGCTCTTCTCTGATATGCCAATATATGTATGCTGCATCCCTCGTCCATGCCCCATATAATCCTCTTCCACTCGATCTCTAAGCCTACGTCTCTAATCTCCAATCTCTTCACTCATTTCTTGTGCTCGTGATCTCTCTCCCAACTGACGATTTCAACTTAGTGACACGGTGAGTCAATTCTCTCGAATTTCCCTTTTCTTGTCTCGATTGCACATGTTTAAGATCTGATGCTTTTTGTTCGATTAGGATTTGTTTAGAAAAAGGATATGAATTGCAAATCCTTACATAGATTTGTTACTAGTTTTTCTGTTTAATTAATTATAGATTTCAAAGGTTAAAAGTGGAGCCGATGGATATTCTTTTCCTTATTTGCATCTCAGGTCATTGCCTAGCAGCATTTCTTCTTACAAGGTACTTCTTTTGGTCTTCAAGTTCTGTGTTTGCTCAATATATTGTCCTGTGCTCATCTTTGTTTTATCTTAGTTGCTTATATGATTTTTTAATTTTCAGTTTCAATTTTTGTGCCATTACTGTTTGCCAGTTTTTGCTTGTGTTTGTAAATATCTAAAATATTGACATTATTTTTATCTTTAGAAGCGTAATTTTCAAGATTTTTAGAGCAAATATTGTTTTTTGGTTCATCTTTGTAATTGAAGAATCTTTTGTTTATGTTGCCTAACTTGAAAGGGAAAAGTTTTAAAATATACAAATACATCGTCTTATACATACAAGTTGTTGATAAGTGAAGGGATGGATCTTTAGATGAGTTCATTGATGCCGACATTCAACTTGCACTAGCAGTTGTCAGAAAGCTCTAAGAGAAAGGGAAACAAGAGCATGCATTGTGAGAGGTTTTCTATCCTTCATTTGTTCATTTTTCACTTCAAAATAAGATATGTAACCTAACAATTTGAATTTCATGTGTTTCCTAATAACCCAGAAAAGCGAAGAGCTTCTTAACTTTTCAAAGTTGCACTTGACTCGGTAACTTAATAATTCAAACTCAATTCTTTCTTGATTCCAATCCATTATTGCATTGCCAATCGTTAACTATTTTGAGTTTCTATTTGTGGTAGAAGATATTTCATTTTAAGCCTAGAGTTTCATCATGGGTTGACAGAGTGATGAGGTTCAGATGTTTATTCCTAAATGAGGAAGGGGAAGAACAATTTCAAAATTAGCAGTTACCATTATGTTAATTAAATTTTATATTGCTCTTAATTTGGGAAATCAAGGGCATGATGGAAATTAGAGCATCTTATAGATCTTCCCTGTGACTTATTCAGAATTATTTTGTGTTATGATCTTAGTATAGATTGAAAATCGACTTTTAATCTTGCAAATATGTAGAAAATAAGTTGCTAATGGAGTATGCAAGATGTCCTATAGATTTTACATTTTATTTTTACTTCCAGATGGATGGTATAACCATAGGTTCTCTTGATGATGTCCCCAGTGGTGCGCTTACATCATTTTTCAAGTCTATAAGGAACACCTTAGATTTTGATTTTGAAGATGATAATGAAGGTTAGTTTTTCAACCCCAGTCCTTCTTTTTAGGTCTTATAGGAGTTCCAACCAAAGATTTGCATTATCACTTCCTAACTCAGTACATACTTGGATTATACATTCGAACCAGAGGGTAGTCAAAGGTCTCCTTTCCCACTTTATTTAAAACTTTTTTACATTACTTTTAACTCAAACTTGAACAAACTTTTCATTTTTAACAATGTTAGACTGTACCAGTAGCACCTTATGTTATTAATTACAATGGATCATTGCTTCGTCAATACCCTAGTATACGACTATTCCTTGTAATATGTACTCAAATCCTCATTGTCTTTTTTATTTTCTTTTTCATTTTTTGGGCTTAGATTTTATCTGCTATTTTGAGACCTTAACATGTATTTAAGTATTTCAGTTGGTGCCATCAAAATAGAGTAAATATCAAAAGAATTAATGTTGGTCAATATTTGATAGCAATTCAAGGGATACTGATTTAATAACATTTTTCATATTATTACTTTTAAGGGGCTCCTAAATATGATGAATTAATAGTTATACTGATCAAAACATTGCATTTTCAGCATATTGGAGTCATCCTCCAAAATTATCAGTTACCTCATCTAAATTCTTGAACTTATTATTTAATCACATGAAATAGATGTAATCTACATTTTTAAAGAAAAGCTGAGATTCTATTAAAAAAGTCATGATCATAATACGTTTATGGTTTGGCAAGCTTTTGTCCAAAGCACACCAAACTACTCCCTTGATTGTCCAAGAAATATTTTATTTTGGGTTTGTTGGAATTGTAGCATTCCACATTTTTATGGTTTATAATTTCATTCCTTGTCAATACATGGATTCTAACCCTTATTGTTGAGTATCTTAAAAATTGTCATATGCAAACGTTTTGTAGGAGCTTGGCAAGTTATGCTTAAACAAACTAATGGTTCATATGCTTGTGTAGTAGAGAGTGCAACTTGATTCACACTTGGTTAGGTAAAGATCTTTTCTTACTCCATGCTTTTCTAATTAATACAAATAACTTCTTGTCATTGTAACCGATTAATTGGTATGCCCTAGAAAAAGAAGAACTGTTGAGGGTCCTAGGATTGCAACAGGAAGAGGGGAGCTCACTGGAGTTTCTACGCAAAATATAAAAGGTAACCTTCAGATATGAGTAGTTTCACATTATTATTTCACCATCATCCTCTGTACCTTGGTAGTATCTTAAACTTGAAGATGTTTGTACATTGGTAATTTGTTAACGTTCCTGTTTTATACTCAATACGTTTAAGTAATTTTTTTTTGGATTGGCAATTTAATTACAACATAATATAATATTAGAACAACCTCATTATTAACATTTTTTATAGCTAAGACTATTATATGCTATTTTCTGGTCACATCATAATCCAACTCATCTCATTTCCATGGAGCCTCAAAAGTAAATAAATTTCCTTTTTAACAATTCTGAAATATTTGCGTTTTTAACCAATTGTGTAATCTAACCATTTGCTTAAGCTAAATATGCTCTTTGCTCTTCTTCTTTTCTTTTAGGTCAACACACTTCAATGTGCATTTGTTAAAGGTAACATTTATATTATTTGCTATTTTGAAGCACTTTAGGAGTTAAGGCTTAAGATGCGAATTTGGACTCTCTTGCATTACAATTTGATTATTACTTTTCATTTTTCTTTAATGGCCATGAAGGTCCTAGATTTTGCTATTTGTTGGCAGTTTATCTTCCTAATAATGGCTGAAGAAACTTTTTATGTGTTTCAAAATTCATAAACCATGTTCATTGTTCATGTCAAATGTAGGCCTTGTGGTTAGTACGTGTCTCAGTGGTGCCCTTATTAGATCTTTATTCAATGGTTGGATAGATGATGGGATAGGACAAGTTCTATTTCCATGACATCAAATTCTTTTTAACAACTAAGTGAGTTGATGATTAGTTCTAATCACCATTCTCTATTTCCTGTTGACTACATTACATTGCTTATTTCATGTACACATACCGTATTAATGGATTGTTCCCTCACGTTGCGGATATAGAATAACATATTTCTAAAGCTATGCCTACCCTCCTTTTATCTGTATGTGTTTTTCTCTTCCCAATTTTACATTGTGAAGCTCAATACATGCCTACTTCAATTTATTGTTTCTTATATATAATAAACATCACATTTTGATTTTGTGACTTCTTAGATGTAACAACAGTGTTTGATTTTATGGTTTACCAGGTACATTAGAGACCTTATTTTGAACCCTCTTGCTTATAAAATTGCGTCCACTATTTAATGTAAACTTACATTCAAGTAATATTATTATTCAATTACTATCATATTGACAACTAGTTAGTCATGTGTATATGAAATGTCTCCAAACCAATTGCTTGAAAGTTGACTTGGTGTGATGTCTTAAAAATGGTCATTCAATGGAGATACTTAGTTATCTGAACTTAAAACCTACCGTCGAAATTGCTTTTAAATATACTTTAATCATGAAGCATATTCTGCTATTTTGATATGAAAATTTTAAGGACTTTTAGGATTGGAAAAAGGAAGAAGAACATTAGCTCTCTTATTTGGCGTAAAAGTGTAAAACATAGTAAATGGTTTTTCAAGATAAAATTTATCCATTTTTGGTTACCACAACTAATTCTTCAGGGGAAATTTATCAATTCCTTAATTGAAATGAATAGAGCAAAGTTTTCTAAGTTTGTTACTTAGAAAATAAATGGTAACAATATAAACTTGGCAATGTATGAAGTGTATTTACCATTTTCTTCCATGAATTCATTTTTTTAAGCCCTAGGATTGAGTACTTTTGTGTTGGATATGTAGGGGCATTATTGCATAAGTTTATATTTATGAAATTGTGGTTCAAAAATTATGTTAAGCTATAATTCTTTAGTAGAAACATGCAAACTCATAAGCAAAGTGACGTGTTCAATTCCAAATTTCACTTGCATTTCTTCTGCTAAGGTAGTCTACAAAATAACTTGTGAATGCGTGCAATGTTCAAATATATTATATCTATACTTCTCACGTGTTATTAATAATAGTTCTAGTTGATTTAATACTTGGAAATGTTTTTGCTTTACTACTTGTGGATGCAGCTAGCTTCAACAATCATTACTTCTCCTTTCTAGTTATTTAGTTTTACTGTTAATTTAGACAGTTCTTTTCATAATTATATCATCTCTGCCATGATTTTTTCAATTATTGGTTGTGAATAGCTTGCAAATGGCTATAGTTTTGGGGAAAGGACACAACTATAATATTCATATATATATAAGCGTAATTTCTTCTGCTTGATTTTCAATTTATTCTTTCTTGAAACTCTAAAACTGATGTAATGAATGGTACGACTTGCACCTGATAGATGAGAGAATTAATTAAAAAACGCATGCATACGAATTAGAGGGAAGTAGAACATTATATTCAACTTTCGCATTAAGATTATTCCTTTTACAACACGAACTATGAAATTTTCAAATTATAAATATGCCCCTCCAATGAATAACCCTTAGACCATCAATGCCTCGATAAAATGCTCGATTGAAAATATGATCTCCAAATCAACAATGGTAGGTTTATCCAAAAACTACATTGCTCAATAATGACTTTTTGCTTGATAACATTGTTAGTAAAACATACCTGTAATGGGAAAGGCTAAAGTAGCTATGGACGTGCTGTTTTACTCTTTTGATGCTAGAAAAAAATCACATTTTCATATAAACTTACTGATTTCCCCAAAAAAGAGAATTCGAGTTGTATTTTAGTAACAAAGAAATACAAAGTGACTTGCAAATATTGATAGGATGTTTTTGCAATAATTTTGTGCAACAAAAATTGGAAACTAATACAATTCTTACCCTTTTTGCACAAATTAATGTGGTCAAATCTGCAAGAAGGATATGGCCTTTCATCCTCTCTCAGCTTTTTTGTGTTTAAGAATCTTCCTATAGGTCTTTATTTTTTCCATCATACTATTCGTAGAAACTTCACTTATTCAAGGTTCATAATGATGCCTTTGCAAGATCGATTCTTCCTATTTTTACACAAACTTACTAGCATATTTAGCTTCAAAATCCACTATGAAATTAAAATAAATGAGAAGGAGTAGAGGGAAAGAGGTATGTGGTTCAACCATAAGGCTTGCATCTATGGATACAAAGATTAGGAGGACATTAGGTTGTCTGTTTTTAATTAGCAGTCCATCTATTTATAGCAGTAGGGTAGATTATTAGGATTATTCAAAACAGAATACCTAAACTGTTTCACTGTAACAGTAATAGTTCTATATAAATACATGATACATGGCTATATAGGATGCAGAATAATAATACTACTAAAATCTCTAAATCTTTGACTTTTATTTCCAACTTGTATGTGAATTCTTCAACCCATTTTGGTAGGATAACAAAAGTCAAGCTGACTAGAAAGCCAGTTAATTTTCCTTCTTCATGTTTACCAATCAATTTTTGTTCTTCAAAATTTATGAATTGTTTGATTTCTAAGTTATCTTTGTTTTTCCTACAACTTATGATGCTACTTAAACTAAGAGAGGCCAATCATATAGAGTTTTGCAGAATAAAAGATGTTGTTGATGAGATATCACACATAGATATAAACTCTTAAGCTCCATGAAATCCTGAAATCTTTGATGAATCCCACGTGGGTTACAACAGGCTTGAAAATAAATTTTGAGACTTTGGTAGGTGGGAACCTTAAATATGAATCCTAAAGTGTTCATTCACCATTTTATGTATGAATGTTCCAAGTGATGAGCATGAGCATTGGCTAATAAAGCTTGCAAATTTTCTTTTTGCCACTTAATCCCTCATTTGTGCATGTTGATATGTTTTTTCTATGTCTAGATTTTAAAATTTCTCCATTTAAACGGTGTTTTCGACATCTAAAGTTTTTTAGTTTGAATGGTTATTTCACATAGTATTAAAACCTTTATGAATAGGAGGTCTTAAGTTCAAGCTGCATTACCCTCACTTATTTTAGATCTATAAGTCATTGTGATCTTGTTTCTACTTTGTGTGAGGATGCACGATACAATTATATTTAACTATTTGTGGGTAATCCAATTCTTTAAGCTTTGGAATTGAATAGTTAGATGATAATTATAAAAATAACACCTTCCTATTTTTTAAATTTTAAACTCACTATACAAATCAGATATTGATAAAAACTTTTTGTGTTTTTTTATTTTATTCTTTTGAATTTTCATTGTTAGACTAATTTGTGATTTAGTAGATAGTTGTAAATGTTCAAATTTTTTACTTCGTTAATACCAGTAAAAGTGTTGTTATGATCATGCAACATTATAATGTTATTGATACTCTTTATGTAGACTTGTCTTTTAAAGTCTTTGAGTGCTTCTATTTATGTGTAGTTATCTGAATTATAAGGTTTTAAGGTGTCTATGTTATTATGCCTAAATGTTGTATTCAAACTTCTTTTCACGTAAACTGGTGAATAGCATCAACTATCCATACAAGTTACTTTAAGTGCTTTTGATTTTTTGATTTTTTTCCTTTATCTGAAATTGCCTAGAATTGTATCAATTTCAATGAATGTTGCTGTCGTTTCCAAGTTGTAGCAATAAAAAAGATGACCGCTAAGAGAGTTATTGATTTGTTCCCAAAATTGATATGATCTATGATCTAATGTAACTGATCTCTAGTTTTATTTCATTGCTTCTTTCCGTTCTTTTCTCCAAGTTAATGAATGTAGGTGGGTATCAGGCAAAATTTTTGAGTTGATCACTCTAGATAATGAAAATGTGTTGGATCAGAAAAAGAAAGCATGCCATATTTAGAGAACCGATATATTTCAAAACTTTTTAGAAATCTTATTTGCAGCGAAAGCAATATATCCAAATCATCATGCCAATCTATACATGATAT
>JAOSBK010000205.1:9084148-9096120 GCA_027568895.1 Erythroxylum shatona | reverse complement strand
CAGAATATATTTCTTGCACAGCCTCCCAAATTTCTCTTGCAGTTTTGCAGAATAGATAGGTTCTCCCTATTTTTGACTCCACTAAATTTATAATCCAAGGCATGACAATAGAATTCTCAGCTTCCCAAGTATCGTAAGTGACTGTTGTTTCATATGGTTGAGGAATTGCTCCTGTTAGATATCCAGCCTTGCCTCTTCCTTTGATTACGAGCATGACTAATTGGGACCATTCTTGGAAATTCGTTCCATTTAATCTATGTTGTGTGACTTGCAGCGAAAGATTATCAATAAAAGGAGATGGTGTTTGGACTAAAGGTATTACTAACTAGGTGCTTGGGATGAGGTTTAAGACTCATCAAAGGAACCGAAAGTTGGTTGAACTCTAGCCACGATCAGAATTGGTAGCTCTGATACCATGAAACAAGAGGATATAGAAAACATTAAAAGAAAAGTCACTTTATTTCTCTGATTATATGTAATTTATACATGAGTATAATCTATTCTAATACTACTAAACTACTGGATTTTAGTATATACTAACTTATCCTATTTATAGTATATCTTATCTTATCTACTAGAGCATAAACATATCTCCTAGAAGATAATCTCCTAAGCTAACTAACCTTATGTAAGATAATTATCCAACAACATGAAACCCAACACGGAGCATTTTTGCAAATCACCACTACTCAAAAGATATCACCCACAAATTTGTCTTCACTCAAGTTTAATTCACATGCCTATCGGTTGTTTTCGCTATTGGTCAAATTTTTCCATTTAAATTTTCTTTGATTTACTTTAATTCATATCAAATTTTTTAGATATATTCTTTACTAAAATATTATAGCAAACTTTACTTCATCTGTTTTGATTGTCATTTTTTTTCTTTTCACTTTTGTTAATCCAATTTAAATATTCATCTGTTATATTTTTTCCTTAAATTCTGTCTTGCATCATACATTTCTAATTTTTCCCTCCAAATTCTAACTTTAACAATATTCACTTACACATTTTAACCATTCATAACAAACCATATATATACATGCTCTTTATCCGTCTTCAAATTTTCACTGCACATCTGCACAATGACCACCTGCTAGTATCCGAATAACTCAATACAATATAGCTTTAGAATTTTTGAGTCCCAATATAGATTATTTGCTTTCAGTAGACCTTTCTTTTTATCCTTTTGCAATTGCACTCAGAATCCAAAGCCAGAAACAGAAGAGTGGAAGGAAGCTATTCTCTAGAAATCATCCTAATCAGTTGTTTACAAAAATTACAAGGAATGTAATTATTGTCAATGAAGATTACACAAAAATGCTTCATCATCTGCCCAAAAGGCTCGGCAAAACCACACATCTTTGTGTATGTGACTGTGACGTACTATAACTCTCTATCTCCCAAAGAAACGACCACATACTTCACGTAAAAGCTACAGGGTATACAAAGGATTTTCCAAATCCATCTTTACAGTAATTGTAACCTCCAGCCTCTCTTTTCAACCCCGCTTTATATCAAAGAAAGGACCAAAGGAAATGACAGAGAAAAGAAGTACATCTATCTATCTTCTACTCACAGTGACTATAAGCAATTTGAAGTATAGGAATCTGGATCATACATTTCTAAGTCAAATGTCCGAGCAAAAAAGCGTCAATCCTCTGCTAGCCAAAATGAGGTCTCATCATCTCCATTTTGGACGGTTTTTGATCATCAAAAATGTTGTGAAAGTCTTTCCATACTACTTTTTCATCTTAGAAGATAGATGAATTATTATTTAGCCGTCATCGTCAGTTAACAAGGTAAAAGAGAAAGGTCGGAACTTGTAACCATCACCAAAGTAGAATTTGTTTTGAAATTCCACCCAGTGGAGACGCAAGGCATGTAAGAAGGCACTTAGTGTCTCCATCATCAGTAGTATGAAGGCAGTGGCAAATGCAAAAACTGCGAGTCCCACCAAGCGAACCACAATATTGTCGTACCTATGACATTATTATAAATTAGATATCAAGTCAAAAGAATACGCAACATAACACATTCATCCGCACACAAAGAAATATCAAAGTAAGAATACAAAGCAATTGTTTAACATCTATTGTAGATCAGTTATGAGAATACTTTTATATTGCATTATAGAAATTAACCTGTTGCTGGAGTACCTCCTGTTGCTATAAATCCAAACTTAGCACCAAAACAGTTGATGAGTATTACTAAAAGACGAGAGCACATGCTTTTTTTAAGAGATAAATCAGTTTACCAGTACCATATCACAAGACCAAGGACAACTTCATGAATTGGAGCAAATAAAACTTCTTAAAAATTTTGGTTATATTCCTAATAAAAGTGGTTTGGGGCATGTAATTATCAGGTGCATACAAATATATGAGTGCATACGCCTGCCACCTAATGAGTTACTCTACCAATGCCAAACAGATTTGGAGTTAATTTTGCCACACTCATTTTTCTTTTTTATGCCAAGTAATGATCTGCCTAATTTGTTGAAAATTGCGGCAGCAAGGAAATCACTTGCTTTATCAACACAAGGAACTGCAGCATAGAATGTTTTAACTGAAGTTTCAGTGTTTTATGCATTTGATTAACGATGAGTAGACAAAAGATTAAGCACTCTAGAACCAAAGAACACAAATGTGTGTGTGTTGGTGTGTGTGTAAGAGAGAGGGAGGGGGAGAGAGATAACAGCAGATTTCTGCAAGCATCAGCTGTGTCTGGACATAAAATTACTCACCCCCAAGCAAGAAGAAGGACTTTCTCATAGAAAACAGTTGACAACTCCGAGTGTGCCAAGCTGCAAAAGAAGTAATGAACATAAACTAATTATAAAACAAGCAAAAATTTGAGGAGCTTTTAGAAAAAAATGTCTTGCCTCAAAGCCCAAAGCCGAAGATATGATGCTGTGTTCGAGACTGCACCAAGAACAAACTCAATAGAGTGTATCATTTGGTGTACAAACACTTCACTGAAATTAAAATCTTCATGATGTCCCCGGGCAGAATCAGGTTCTACATCAAGATCAATCTCAGCATTGTGAAGAATCCCATACGTACGACCTTGAAATCTCTATATACACCAAAGAGTAAACATGAGAAGATCGTCAAATGTTTCATTATTTAGACCAAGAACACTTCGATAGTAAGCACTAAAGGCAAGCTTCAGCTGAATAAATTAATGTACATTTACCAAGAAAAACTAATGTTAGAACTAAATCTGAAAATAGTTCCATGAGAATTAACTTCATCTTAACATCTTGGGCTTCCATATGTAAAGCTTCTACTCTCAGAAGAGACATTTCCATTTTCATTTTCTACCAAATAGAAAAACATTGATGGACAAAGTAGTACAAGGAAGATGTGTTGGACCTCTGAATGAAGTTTCTTCAATATGAATGGCTTAGGAAACAGCATCCATGGAACCGCAACAAGGGCCAAAAGCAACAATACTATCTGCAAAAGCTTAAGCATAAATTCAACCATTGAATATTTGACAGAGATGTAGATAAATAGGATAAAAGACATGCCTGAAGTGGTCTCTGGCCCCAAAACAGCTCATTCTCTCCAAGATCATCAGTAGGACTCAAAAACATGTAGATCATCACATGATAGAGATCCGCCTGAGAGCCAGTGCACCACTTGATTATAATGAGAAGTGAAAGATACCCAAAGAGGCAGTTGAGGAAGATCATCTGTGGCACAAACTGGTACCTATTGACAAGAAGTTACAAGTGACATGTTTCCTTTGAGCAAAACATAAAAATTGCAAAAGAGGAAAAGAGAGCAGAAACAAACCTAACGTCGAGTGAGCTGCCAAAAAAGTGTGCATTGAAATAACTTAGTACAATTCCTAGATTCATTTGAGCCACACCAAGTAAAATCGACATCTTCATCTTCAGAGAGTTCAAAAATGGCAGTTCTGAACGACTTCCACGCCAACTAGGGTCCACTCCAAATGAGTATGAATCTTGGTATTTGATTAAACCGACTGTCTGTGCATCACTGGTTCAAAAATAAAGAATAACAATTAAGCAACCTAGTTCTTTCAAGGTAAAATCTGTCTATTAATATTGTATCTGCGAACTGATAGCATAAAGAATTAAGGCTTTCACGAACCTGTAAGAAAATTTAGTATATAGATAGAATGTCAGAGATCGAAAAACATATGATTTCCATCAACAAATATAGGCTCACGAATTATTAACAAACTAGAAACATGCAGACAGGAGTGTAAATTGATTCCCATCCATAGAAGCAATCTAATTTTCACAAGGAAAAGCAATAATAATAATGACATTTTCGTCATTTCCTTGCTGCAAATGAAGCTTTGTTTTGCTTCAAAGTCAATTAAAATTGCACATTCTACTCTAAGAGCACTACTCTGGAAAAAAAAAAAAAGAGAAAACAGGGTGCAAAAGATAATTAAAGGAGTACCACCGCTTCCATCATTTTAGAACATAATGGGGAATATGGAGGTGGGGATTTGCATTTCATGAAGGGAGATTGGGTTTTTGTGTTTCAACTCAACAATTGCAAGTCCTAGAACATTCAAGGCATCGAATGATGTGTTCAAAAGTACAAATTGTTTCTAGCTGGCACCATTTGAATGTATTTGTAAAAAAAATTTATATACCTGCAAGTAGTGTCCCGACATTTATAGGCAGATCCACCAAAGATGTGGAATGGAACAGAGAAGAATTCATTGTAAATCAGGCCACAGTAAATTGAAAAAATTGACATCAAAAGTAGTACATAACGTCCACCAAAAAGCATCTCCATAAAGCTTCCAAGTCTCTGCAAGAAATAAATATAAAATTTAGGTATATTAGCTAATGCATAAAAGTTAATATTTTACACTGCAATCAATGATAACAAGTTTGACATATTGTGGCACAGAAATCAAATATAACCTTTTTCAGTCACACAGGGAACAAAGGAAGCATTCATTTAGCGAAAGCACAAACTTAATTTGAAATGTGAAGTTTCATAATTATAAATTTGATGCAAGTTTATTTATTTGTAAGCACAAGGGGTTTATAATTCATATATTATTGTCCACCTAACGTTGTCCCTTTGAATTTCAAGATAATGAATCAAATTTAGTACAAGAAAATTTCATTAGTCATTAATCTTGCAATTATACAAGTTTGCTCCTTTAACTCCACCAAAACAACTTTTAAATAACTAAATCTTAGCACGTGCTTATCTTAATCAGAAAGAGTCAAAGAGAATTTGCAATTATACAAGTTTGCCCCTTAACTTCACCAAAACAAGCTTTTAAATGACTAAATCTTAGCAGGTGCTTACCTTAATGAGAAAGAGTCAAAGAGAAAGAAACATAAATGTCAAAGACAAACAGCTTAATCGAGGAACATGATCAATACCAGGAAACAAAATACTCCAGATTAGAACTTCTTTTAAAACTGTAATAAGACAACTTCACAAGGTACATACCTGATTACTAAGTTTATTTTCCCTTGCTATAAGGACTAGTGCTCCTAACAGCAAGCATATTCCATGGCCCCAGTCCCCAAACATCACCGCAAAAAGAAATGGGAATGTAATGACAGTGTAAACTGCAGGATTTGCTTCTTGATATCTAGCAACGCTGCCAAATAACCAGTTACATCAGCCTTTTTAACAGTTTAATGGGTCAAAAACATGGCAGCCTTGTCTGTCAAAAGGTTTGTCCAATTGCTTAACAATATGCAGCATCAAATCCAAGGCTACAAACACCCAATACGCAATTCCAAAGTTGCCTCATTCAAAAACTACAGGTGTTATGTATTTTTGAAAAGAGTAAAGTATGAACAAACAGCCAACTTTTAAGGGTCTTAAACTACACTTTCATACTTGTCGAGAAGAATCAGTATAATATCTGTGTCAGGGCTCACCTTGAACCACACCCTAGAAATCTTTGTTGTATTGAAATCACAAATATTTTCCTATAAATGTTTTTTATTAACCAAAAGAAGAGAGAGAGAGAGAGCAAAAAAGTTGCCTAAAAAAACTGTTGACAGTTCACTAAAAGTACTAACCCGTATGCATCAACAATTTCCTGAAATGCATTTGTGAAGCGATTGGTTCTGAAATAAGTAGGGGGTGACTCCAAAGTATTCATCACGTGGAATATAATGCCCACTTGTGAACTACTATCAAATGTTGCACGTTGAAGTGTCTCCTCAATCTGTTCATCCAAAACATGTTTTTGTAAAATATTCAGCAAAACTTTCAACCAAATAACCTAATCGAATAACAAATGAACGATAACATTCTGACAGAAATAACACAAATACCTGTGGTCTTGCAGATATAGGGCACCAGCCCTCTCCAACAAGACATTTTTTTGTAACATCAAAATTCAGCATATTCAGTGTGTCATACACAGCTTTCTCCCGTCTTACCTGGAAAGTAGAGCCATCCACTATAATGATGAACAAACCATCTACAAATGGTTATCATCTTCGATTCACATGCTCGTCCAAAAGTCATAACTTCCATTCGACCAAACAAATTCACAAAACAAAATAATTATCCAGATGATTGAATCCTACCAGGTTCATCCATATTGTTAAATGAAATCCAAAGGAAGCCAATGCTTGATTTCGGTGGCGAATTCCAGCATCTAAAGTAGCTTCCAGTTCAGAGAGTCTCGATAAAACCTGAAATAAAAATAGAACGTTCAACACAAGGAAGTCCAAGATTCTTTATGTACTATGAATCAGTGATTAGCTACTTAAGTAAACCATACAAATTGGGGCAAGACAACACCAAGTTAAAAGAACAAACTAATCGCGAATGTTGTTTCAATATCATTTTGGTAAGTACAAAAAATATGGGGAAAATTTTTTTTTCCAGAAATTGCACTATAAAATGGGAGAACTGTAATGACACACGGTTATCTAAGACATTCAAACAAAACAAACTACAGTAGCTTATCATATTGAAGAGTGAAGCAAAAAATAGTGCATTTCGGCAATATTTTCCTTACTTCTCTTGTTAATTGCCTCTGTTTTGTGATATCATCGGGAACAGGGTAGCAATTTGCCTCAAAGGCTTCACAAATTTTCAGAATCTTTGTTCTTGCCTGCTCACCTGAGAAGAAAACTACAAATACAGTTTTCTCAACCTGTAACAATAAACACTTTGTGAATCAGGCTAAATACAGAAAATGAGTCAATGTATTTTCCTAAAAGTAAGACATTGGAGGGACTGGGAATTAGAGAGGATGAAGAGTAGAGAATGGAAGAATTAAATACCAACAAAAAGCTTATCTAGAAACATGTCAGAAATGAAAGGCACAAACCACTTCAGTTGACACAGGATCCATTATCTCTTCATCAGCCGATGCCTGATTGAAAAGCATATTACCCCTTGTAGCACGAAATAGCATCCTTTCAAATCTCATAACTTTTGATCTAGGTATAATTCCACTTATAAATCTCAAACCAGATTGATTTGAAGGTGCAGACCTCAACTCCTGCATAGTGCAGGCTTGTGTATGAATGTAATATTGGCAAATAAATTCAGCACAAATGACTCAAATGTTGCATGAAATAATATATGAACCTGTTCGAGTAAAGATGCTGAATCCTCACAACCATCACTGGGGAACACATTCTCATTTAACTCTCTTTCATCTTCTACTGCATGACCATTACTCGATACAAGAAAGCCAACAGCCTGGAATCATCCAGCAAAACACAATGGCATCAACAAATTGGAGATCAAAGATCCCATAGTTCCACTATCTCATTATTTGCAAGTCCAGGGGATTTTATCATAATCAGTTTCCAAAATAGACTGAAAACAATAATAGGTACATGAAAATTCACAGATAAATTCAACAGTTAGCAAGCCCAAAACAAACGAAGTAGCTTTTGAATGTTTAAATTCCTTTCACAAAATAAGAATATCAACCAATCCCCCATAAAGGATGGGAATTACGAGCCAGAGGAAGGGTGCTGGATGGATAAACAATGGAACAACCAAAGGATTAATTTATAAAGCCACGCAACTGTCCCTTTATCTCTCTGCATGCTTGTACGTGTGTAATGTGCATCTATGTGTTAGAATTACCCCCATCTCAAATGCAAATTTGCTTAACTTATAAAATAAACATGTTGATGATTAAAGCCCAAGCTTGGAAGAATTTTAAAAAATCGTTTTAATTTCAAATCAACATATGATACTAAGTAAAACAATAGATTTGATGAAAATATCAATTGTATTGTACTTAAACCACCTGATATCAAAGACATAGGTGGAGTTAATAAATTCACTAAACTCTGTCTTCATCTCTTCTATTTTGGTTACTGTATAAAGATCGAATCTACTGTGAGTACGTCCTGTAGCCTAATACCATGGCTATTTATTTCTTTATGCCGACTACACCAAGGAAACCAACTTCATTCAACTAGCAACACAGGAACTAAGGCACAAGAAGGGGGGGAAAAAAAGGAATGAAATGAATACAATGAAATTGAAAGGAAAAGAATTTAGAACACTGATAATTTAGCAGCATATGATATCACTTATTTTCTGGTCAAATTAGGAGTATGATGGCAAGAGATCTACCTTTTGCAGCACCATTTTGAATTCCAAAAGCTCATTGTATGTTTCTTGAAGTTTCTCGCTGTTAGAGTTCATTTCAATCAGCTCATGTTCATGTTCAGCGAGTTGTATCTAATATCAAAAGATATAGACAACACATATAATTAGGATGAGGAATGGCGATACGATACTAGCTAGCTCTATGAATAACAGGTTGTTGCAAGTATCATAGTGGAAACAAAATTCTAAAGTAAACAAAAAAGGAAACTGTCGAGATACTAAACAGCTGTAAATAGATTATATTTAGATATAGATAGGCTGTAAATAAATAAGATAGAATAAGTTTGAAATCCCTTAAATTAAGGGATGACATTAGATAGCTTTGGATAACTTTCCAAATTTAAACTCCTACTTGCAATATCCTATATATGGCTGTATACTTCCTATTCAATATATGAGAATATATGAAAATTCTTTCTCACATGGTATTAGGGCTTCTTTTTCTAGGATTTGTCATTCTAGCAATCTTCATTGTTTCATTACCGAACACCAATTTTTTTTTGTTCTTCACTTGTGTGTTCCAACCTTCATCGCTGCATTTCTCCTTACCTCTCTTGTGTGATTCTCATTAGGGTAGTCTTAATTGCTGCAGTACCTTATCCTTCACTGCAGTATCTTCTTAATCAAGTCAACCTCTCAAACCTCTGTCTCCACCAGATCTAACCCTCCTGAAGAATTCGGCACCATTCAAAAAATCGGAGATTTACAAAATATTCGAGTGCTTAATGGGAAGAACTATCTCAAATGGTCTCAATTTGTCCGCACATACCTCAAGGGCAAAGGGAGGCCTAGTCATCTTCTTGGAACAAGACCGACTAAGGATAACTCAATGTTTGAAGCAAGGGATAAAGAGGATTCCATGATAATGTCCTGGCTATGGAATTCTATGGATCCCACGATCAATGACACATGCATGTTTTTTGTCACTGCAAAGGAGATTTGGGACTACATTCGTTGCACGTACTCGAAGGCTCGTGATGCTGCTCAAGTGTATGAGATCAAGATCAAAACTGCAATTGCTAAGCAAAGAGATAAATCTGTCACAGAATATGCAAACTTGCTACAAAATCTGTGGCAAGAACTCGATCATTATCGAGTTTTTAAATGCCCTGAGGATGTTGTCATCTTGAAGAACTTCATTGAAAAAGACCGTGTGTACGATTTTTTGGCTGGATTGAATGCTGAATTTGATCAGGTCGGGATCCAAATCCTTGGAAAAGAGGGCACTCCGTCTCTAGAAGAGACAATCTCATTGATTCGCGCAGAAGAAAGTCGGAGTGTTATGCTTGAACCACAAACCATGGACAGGTCAGCCTTATTAGCAAAAACTAATCATCAGGACAAAGGAAGTAGTGATCTATCTAAGCATTCTGGTAGAGAAAACCAAGGGAAGGAGAATAAGGACAACCTCTGGTGCACCCAATGCAAAAAACCGAGACACACAAAGGAAACATGTTGGAAACTACACAGTAAACCACCAAGCCGAGAATGGGGAAACTGTGAGAATCTATTTTATAGATACTGTATTAGATAAACATCAAATATAGGAGATAAATATCAGATATAGGATATGTATTAGGATCCCTAAAAATAAGGGATCCTTATAGAGGGTTAGATTCCTAGTTCAGTGGGATTAGGAAATTTGTTTCCTAATCTATGTCGTACTCTTTATGTATATATATATCCTATTAAGTTTCAATAAAGAGGGTACCCTGAAACCCTAAATTATGATATGGTATCAGAGCTTTAGGCTCGAATTTTCCTGGAAAATAAAGAGAGGATTGAACCTTCGTTGCTATTCTCTTCTTCTTCTTTCTTCGAAATCCTTTTTTGCTTTCTTCCTATATCAGCCTTCATCGCTGATTAGAGCCTTTATTGTTGTCCTATTCGTCTGTATCCGAAATCCTTGTTCCCTTTGTTCCAACCCTCATCACTAATTAGTTTCGGTAGAAACAATGACAGACACCAAGGAGAGTGGTTCGATAATTGTAGCTTCATCAGATGAAGTAACCAAGACTCAATCTTCGGTAGAGTTACAGATCATTCAATCTGCCTACAAATTGGATGGAAAAAATTATCTCAAGTGGTCACAACTTGTTCGAACAATTTTGAAAGGCAAGGGAAAGATCAGTCACTTGTTAGGAACTGGACCAAGGCCAGAAGATCCAGGTTTTGAGGCATGGGATGAGGAGGACTCAATGATCATGGCATGGCTTTGGAACTCAATGATGCCTGAAATAAGTGATACGGTGATGTTCATGGCTACAGCCAAAGATATTTGGGATGCAATTCAGCAGACATACTCAAAAGCTAGGGATGCAACTCAAGTGTGTGAAGTGAAAGTCAAGACTGTTGCCTCTAAACAAGAGAACAAATCTGTGACAGAATATGCCAATCAGTTCAAGTCATTATGGCAGGAACTTAATCATTATCGAGTGATTCAGACCAAGTGTCCAGATGATGCAACTATACTAAAGGGGTTCATTGAACAGGATAGAGTTTATGACTTTCTGGTTGGATTAAATTCTAAGTTTTGATCAAATAAGGATCCAAGTACTCGGAAAGCAGAAAGTTCCATGCTTTAATGAGATAGTGGCTATTATTCAAAGTGAAAAGTAGGAGGAATTTAATGCTTAATTCTCAACCTTCTGATGGTTCAACTATGATAGCTAGGAGTGAAAAGCAAGCTAGGAAAAGATTTGATGCAGAAACCGAAAAAGGGAGTCAATCCAAGTCCCAAAACCATGATGACCTATGGTGTAGCTACTGCAAAAAGCCACGTCATACGAGGGAGAAATGTTGGAAGTTACATGGAAAGCCTCCTAGCCGTGAATGGGGATAGAAAGGATATCAACCTAGGGGTAATGGACAAGTGCAGGTTGCTACAAGTACATCCCAACAAGAAGACAGACAAGATACAAAGGGTATTAACCAAGATGAAGTTGAAAAGATGAGAGCATTTTTTAGCAACACAGAGAAATCTGCAGGTACATACACCTTTGTGCATTCAGGTCTGTGTTCTGGTTCAGTTGGATTAAATGTTTCAGATAAGGTTTTTCAGCAATCTTGGATTATGGATTCAGGAGCTATTGACCACATGACTTATTCCTCCAAAACACTTTACTACCTATTCCCCTTGCCCAAGCAATAAGAAGATAACCACTGCAGACTGATCCTTAGCAATAGTAGCTGGCATAGGAGATGTCAAAATAAACCTATACATAACGTTGAGAAATGTTCTCCATGTCCTTAAGCTAGCCACAAATCTAATATCTGTGCAGAAACTCACACTTGATTTACTTTGTAATGTTACATTTCACTCAAGTCATTGTTTATTTCAGGAGAGGGATT
>JAOSBK010000205.1:9047752-9078392 GCA_027568895.1 Erythroxylum shatona | reverse complement strand
TTGTCTCATTTGCATGTGGGTCTACCGGAAACAGCCTCTCTACTATGTAGGGGTAAGGCTGCGTACTATCGGACCTCTCCAGACCCTGCTTCATTGCGGGATTTCAGACTGGGTGATGATGATGATGATGATGATGATGATGACTTGATGAACCTTTTCCATCTCTCCCAAACAATTTTTCACTATATTACATTTTATTCTATTATACATCGTTCCGTTATGTTTCATTCCATTCAATTTCATTATATTAATTAACATCCAATCAAACAGGCCTAGGGATTTAGAGTGTGAGAGTGACGAATGAACCTTTCTCTCAAATCCAAACGACATTGTTTCACTAATCAAACAACCTCTTCTTAATTATGTTGATGTATTTGGGATTTAGGGTATGAGAATAACGAATGAACCTTTCTCCTAAATTCAAACGACATCATTTCACTAATCAAACAACCTTCTCTCAATTACACTAACGTGACTGATTAGTAAAAGTTCATTGATATGTGACATTGTCACATCAGCATAAATAACGGTAGAATTAATATCGAACTAAAATTAAAACAAATTAAAAATTTATATATTTTATTATTATTTTTAAAATTTTAGACTATGATTGAAAATTTTCGGAAAGTTAATTAACATATATATATTTATCCAAACACGCGGGGTTGAAATGTTGTTTGAGCCATTGAAGAACGGACCTGCTCTACTAGAGAATCGCGCTTCACTTAACACTGCAGAGTCCGATCAACCGATGGACTTGTGTAAGTATCTTCGCTTACCGTTACTTCTCTCTCTACATCTCCCTTTTGCTACATGCTTCTTTTGTGTTTGATTTGCTTGTGCCTTGCTGTTTTGGCTTTCCATTATCTGTAAATGGTATGATTCAGAAGAGTGTATCTTGGTATTTAGAAGCAATCCCGTTGATTATTGGATAAAAAACTTTTCTGGGTAAGTTTTGGATTGAAATTTCAAGTACGGGTTTGCATGTGCTTGAGTCAAGAACTTGATTCATACAGAGTACATTGCACTCTTAGGTCAAATCATGAAAATGGTCCGATATTTGTGTGTCTACTATGAATATGCCTAAGATGGGCCTTTTCTTGAAGTATCCATTCAAATGGCCTAGAATCATGGATTCATGACTTCAAAGTTCTTACAAACTGCAAAATAACATTTAGGGTTTTGCAGGAGTAGTTTTTGATTGCAAAACCCATGCCTTCTTTGTTATATTTATGTTAACTCATTTTTTGGTGATCAGAAAGAATTTTGATATCTGCAACATGAGGAGATCTACGGATGATGAAAAGATTCTCGGCTACAATGATGTTGTTCTTAGGAAATCTGATTTGGGTATCCTCAGCGGTCCTCACTATCTTAACGACCGAATAATAGAGTTTTATTTCAGCTACCTTGCTACTAGCCATCCAATTGAAGATGTCCTACTGGTTGCACCTTCAGTTGCATTCTGGATAGCAAACTGCCCTGATGCTGATACTCTCAAGGATTTTGTAGAACCTCTTGAATTGCCAAAGAAGAGATTGGTGATTTTTCCTGTCAACAACAACAATGATGTTACTGTTGCTGAAGGTGGATCACACTGGAGCTTACTTGTTTACGAGAGAAGTTCAAATGCATTTATTCATCACGATAGCTGTTATGGAATCAACAAAAGAGCTTCTTGTCAACTTTATGGACATATTAAGGGGTTCATGTCTACCTCCGATGCAGAACCTCATGCGTCATATGTTGAACTCACCGATTCGCCTCAGCAATTGAATTCTTATGACTGCGGATTATATGTTACAGCCATTGCAAGATCCATATGCCTTTGGATTGAAAGCAATGACCTGAGGGAACCTAACTGTTTATGGTTTTCTGCGGTGAAGGAACAGGTCACTCCATCTGCTGTTGCTGATATGCGAGGTGAAATTCTGGAACTGATTACAACTCTTAGGCACAATAACCGAGTTCCATCCATGAGAGGAGGAGCACCTACATAGGATTTGTTCATATCTCAAACCAAAATTTGAAACTGCAAATACAACAGTTCTTCATAAACTGGGGCTCGTTAAACTTGGGATCGCAGGAGTTGGATTTGGAGTTCTGCTTTTTTTTTTTAATTTTTCAAAATGCGTATGACAAACACGAGGATCGAGTTTGGTGAACTTTTTGGATTTCGATCTAGTGGCTGCCCATACATTTAAGCGAACAAATACTATGGCAGAACTTGCTGCTAAGGACAAAAGGAAAGACAAGCCTTTATAAACTTCGAAACTGCATATCCTGATTAATTGTAGCACCCGTCCACAAACCACAATGCAGGATTACTGAGCATAGTTTATGCTTTTTCAATATGTTTGCCTTTCTATGTAATCAACAGCATTGCTTTAGCGACAAATAAGACTAATGTTATCTGGATTATTGGACACTGCAGCAAGAGGAATGTCAGTATTGCTTTATTCTGTTAAACTTTTCTATATACCCTTACTCTACCCTGAGAATAAGGTACAATTCTGGAGGGCGGTTTGTTACAAGATACGATATAGCATGAAATATCCTATTCGCAGAAGTACCCTGATGCGATAAAAGAAACCTAGGAAAAGCGTGAAAAGTGTGCAGACCACATTGAAATCTCAAACTTCTGCTAAAGGGAACTCATAATGGATATTTACAAGTGAAAAATAATTTATATTTGTATGTCTATTGGAAAGAGCCTAATAAGCTACTGTCACTCACATTCACAATTGTGACATGATGCTACAAATTTGGAATGAAGAGGGTGGTACCATCTTCAGATTTGGAGGATGAGCCAATACGCTTCCATGGCAAGGTAAATTCAAATATGAGATGTGTAGGAGAGAACTGCGTTTTATTGCATTAGAATGTCTCGAGGACACTGCACCAGGAGTAGCAATCGTGGGAACGAAGTGTTACATTCAGAAATTTGCATGGTAAAATCAAAAGAATTAAAGGAGCGCCGCAACCCAGATGAATTTATACACATGTACATGGAAAACTATGAGCTCCAACTTTCCTTCGTAACCAGGAAAGAAACAAATTTTAGTAGTCCCGCTTGTTGGGAAACACATTTGTCAAATTACGGTGCAATGAAAAAATAAAAGTTTTACGTTTTCTGATTGAATATCAATAATTTAATAATTTGAAAAACACTCGAATAATAAAATATAAAATCTTTTGATTTGATATTTCTGATGAAATCTTTTCAAAACTTTTTCAATTTGTCAATTACAAACTGTTCACTCCTCTAGCATATAACAGTATTCACAGAGTAGTAAAAAATGTAGTTCCTTACGCTTATTCCTATTTATAGAAAAAATATTAGGATTTCAAATTTTATTAAAATTAAATATTTCAATTATAATTACAATCAAACTCTAATTATAATTAATTTAATTTTAATAAAATCAAATATATCATATTTGTTCTCTACAATTTCTCAAACTTTATGTGAATATATTTTTAATAATTATAATTTACAATTATAATTCACAATTAGAATAAAATAAATTAAAATTCTTTTTATTATATTTTTAATTCTCCAATTAAACAATTTATAATAATAGATCGAGATTGACGCTTAACATATCTAACTGCCCAAATATTAGGAATGTTAAAATGATTTGATTTAACTCATCCATGTATGGTTATGATATATAATTTAATTCTTTCGTTATCCAATGTTCCAATTTGAGATGAATACACTGTTTGTTCTTTTGTGTCTAACCATGTTCGTTCTTATTAGTTAGTAATCGATTTATAATTAATATTTAAAAATATCTTTTAAAATGTGAATCAACTCTGGCTAGAGAATTCCTTAAATCATTACTAGTCAAGAACATTAAAATATTTTCTCTAATCACTTTAAAGTGATGAATTAGTTATTGACTTAGCCAACAATTTTTATGTGGTTTGTAATGCATCTAAGTACTACATACTAAGCTATCATAAAATATGACAAGTCGTAAGTAACATCAAAATATAGTAATTTTCAAATGAGATAACTTGGTAATTTCAAGTATAAAGATTAATTATACAACCATTATAATGAAGAAATTCATAAATCCTTAAGTAATATTTTATTTAAGATTCTCATAATCGGGTCAGTTCAATAAACTTATTATCTAATAAACAATCACACGTTAGTTTAAATATCTCTATACTTTAATTTATGAGATCAATTACTTTCTTCGTAACAAAGAAATATAACTTATGCTCATTTTACTATTTTATCAATATCCCGTCTTAATGAAACTATAAATAAAAATAATTTGATAATAATACATAAATATAAATTAAATATTATAATTATAATCTCATCATAATTTCAATTATACAGTAATTATTTCAAGAATTTTACCTTTAATATTAAAACATCAAATGTAATTAACATAATACATAAAAATAAAAAATGTTTTTATTAATTAAATAATAATGTCATACATAAAATTACAACCAATTAATTGGTTGCAAGGCAATAAACTGGCAATATTTTCATACCAATTCTAAGATCTACAAACCCAAGAAGTTATTCTTAACAAATCATTTATGTCTTTATCCAAAAAAACAATCAATTGACAGGAAAAAACTTTACATTCCTTGAACAATTTCTTTTAAAGTGAAGAGAGATGAGGAGACGGTAAAAAACATGGCAGGCGGCCTGATGACGTTCAGGCCTCTTCACAATGTTCAGCAAATCCCATAAACAGAAATGAATGAATCTCACGATATCATGGAGTAACTCCGGATCCTTACTACATTAAAGGATCACTCATATCATGCTTGTGTCTACCGGGTAACTCCCTAAAACTCGCAAGAATGTGGCGAACTCCTGCGCACGTGCATAATTCTATGTCATTCATGGTCAAGAACAGTATCATAGTATTGACTCGAAAAATAAGATAAGATAAAATAAACCTTTAGATGCCTGAGGGCATTTTGTGCATTCTGGTCGGCCATTGATGCCTCGAAATCCACGTAGAAAAGATAGTCAAAGTATCTGCCAGAACAACAAACAAATATTCCAAACATGACTCCGTTGTCTAAGGAAGATGGTAAACAGAGTGGAGTTTAAGAAAAATCAAATTATCTAAGGAAGTTTTTCCTGATGTTTTCCATAATCTATCACTAAACGTACGTTGGAGAACCAGCATTGCCATCATCGGATCCTCTCAAAGGTTGCTTGCGCAAGGGACGGCTCTCAATCTGGTTAAAAATCAAAGTATAAGACAGCCTAAAGAACATATCTCATAATCCACCTTCACAAGGATGCAAGATGTGTTCGAGAGAGGGAGCTGTGGTGAGAGGAGAGAGGGGATCGAGAATGACTAACTAACTTTTAGGAAATATCAATTACCTTAGTTAAGTTGATTTGTCGAAGAGCAAAAACAGCAAGTGCCTTGAAAAGCACTCCAGGACCTTCCTCCAGTGAAAAAACAATAGTAGTCTGAGATACCAAGAGCCATATTTCTTAGCAAAAGTCTGTTTTCAAACAGTCTACAAGCAAAGATGGATCGGTAATTTTAACTTCCTGGAATTTTCTATCATAAAACAGCTAACCTTGAACAGCCTGTCCGTGCCTGGAATTATGGGCTCCCTTGCCAACATCAGAAATCGAGTAACATTATCACAGTCATCCTGTAACAAGCAAGTAGAATTCAAGCCAGTATGAATAAATGACCATGTAGCATTTACTCCAGTATCACCGAGCAAACATTATGTAAAAGTTAACCTGAATATCTTCAGCTAGTATATTCAAGTCATAGATCCTAGCAGCAACAGCACTAGCAACAGCCCCAGTATCTTGTAGTTTATTAAGTGCAACATGCTACAGAAATAGAGAAATTAAAATCAGTTGCAAACGAAAAATCTAACCATCCCATCAGTTCTAGCAATTAATGAACATTTTGAAATTGTGCTAAACAAGGCTATAACATAAGTTCTGTACTGCAACACCAGTAGCAATCCCGTGGATATGTAAGAAGCAATGTTGTCACCAATTCAGAATCACCGAAATATACATGGTGATGGGAACAAGCTGAATCCCAAAGTCAAAAGGAAATGAGTTGCTAATAGATGGCATTAGGCCTACCTTTGCTGCACCTGCAGTATCATCTACGGCTTCTCTTACCAATCCCAACTTCGTTAATGTATGCTCACATTGAGCAAGAGCCTGAAACACAAGCAGTACTGAATAAACAGAATAGAAAATAAAACTTCAACAGGATCTACTACCAATCCCAGCTTCGTTAATGTATGCTCACATTGAGCAAGAGCCTGAAACAGAAGCAGTACCGAATCAATAGAATAGAAAATCAAACTTCAACAGGATCTACTAAATTATACCTGTGGATGACTTAGAACCCTTTTCAAGTCTTCAACCTTAACCCCATGATTTGCTAATAAGCAATGGCGTACAGCATATTTAACTTCACCTACTATATGCAGCTTGTGACGAAGCAAGAGGTCGTAATTTCTGTGGATGCTTCCACCCAAAGAATTCTCAATAGGCAAAACTGCTCTTTCAACAAGCCATCGTTCAACAGCCTGTCAGAAGGAAAAACGTGAACAATGTGCAGTTAACTCCATTAGAAACAGATCATATAAACAGTTCTGCACCCAAAACTGAACATTTCTCCTGGGAAAGATGAGACTTGAATCTATGTGGAATATTTTCTGACACTTTGCTTTAAACAAATTCACTCAGGATAACTTGGAGCTACACCAAATCCATTTAACTCAACTGCCTGTGAGAAAAAGGCTAAAGGTGCTGAAAATTTTGTCAAATCAAGAGGGTTCCTGACTAAAAGTATGACAGCGTAGGTAACAGTGCCTGAGAACTGAATTTTCGTAAATGGATAAACCCCTAGGCAAGGCTCAGCAGTTCTCTGCCAAATACACCACAAAAAGCACGCATCTTCGCCCATGAAATACATTGCTTTTAACTAGTTTCAAATCAACCAGACAAACACACAATGGGAAAAGCATTCTCTGTATGAGAACTACTCATTTGACACGCTGCAGTCATCTAACATTACAAACTTATAATCAATCCATCAGCCATGACTCAACGTACAGGTATACGAAGAAACCAAATTTAGGAGCAAACAAGAGAGAATGGGTTAGGAAATGACTTCAAAAGCGGTATCGAATTGATCACACGGCACTGCTTCGCAGTTTGGGTAAGCCTTCTCTGCTGCAGACTCACTGTAGGCGCCACGAACACCCTGTATCACACATGTGCAACCATTAAAGATCAAAACCAACATTAAAACCAAATTCAATTCTACGTTTAAAAACTAGGCACCCACCTGGAAAGCGACGCGAAGACGCGACCCATCAGAGACAGAACTGGTGGGAAGATTGGACGATAAAGGCTCTAAAAAGAAACACCCAGAAAGGAAAAGATCCCAAAATCAAATATTTCTCATAAACTCAATAAGCAAATTAACAAAACGGCAATTGGGTATTATCGTACTTGGAAGCGCGTCTCTGGCCACCACGTCGTCGAGTGATTCTTCCAAGAGACTCTGGAGCTCGGGTTTGCTCTTGTTGGGACCCTCGTCATTTTCTCCGCGGGGAACGCAGGCCAAAGCGAGAAGAAGACGGCGATGGCGGCGGTGTTTCGGTAGAACCAGTTGCCATTTGGTCGCCACCAGATGAATTTGGTCAGGATTGATGGTGATTTGGCCAGGAGGTGGGGCCAACATTGAGGAGCGAGTGGCCATCTATTTGGTAGCTAGTGTTGAATGGTATTGCATGCAATAAAAGAAGCAGGCGGAGGAGTGCTGGAGGGCTTCGTTAGGATTGTTTCTGCTCCATATTCAGTCGCAAGAATCGAATCAGATCATTCTAACAAATCCCAAATGACAGCGGTTGATCCATGAATCTTCACTAATTACCATTATATTGCTAATAAATATTCTGATATGTACAATTAAAAAAAATCTGATAAGAGAAAAGGAATTAATGACTCCATAATCGAAAGGGTTCGCACCAATTTTGACTAATTGCGGTTGTCAGATGATATGTTGCTTTCTTTCTAGTTGAAGATCAATTGGTCTAATACGTTCCACCCTTGAAAAAGAAATAGTAAAGGAGCATTTACGATATGCAAGCTTATACCTAAGCTCCAGCAAGCCTTAGCACGTTTGGTTGGACTTAAACACATTAAAATAAGATATATTAATTAATAAAAACTAATTAAATTTATTAATTCAAATAAGAGTAATAATTGTTTATAGAGAGTGTAATGGAATGAGAAACGTGTTTTACACTATAGAAATTTGTGATGTTAGATCCACCGCCCCTCCCATATCAACTCTCACCAAATTTAGAAGAACATGGTATGAGGTTAGTCTCAATTCTAGATTACTGTGACGTCTAAATTTCAACTTAGAAAACCACCTACTAATCGTACTTATTGAAAGTTTAATTTCTTAATTTAGTACCAACAACAAATTATTACTTATGGTCAATGAGAATCTTAAATTTTCAACTTATTACCAACAACAAAGTGGTACTTGTAAATTTTAACTAAATATTAAATATTTGGAAATTTATATAAATATTTGTAGATATACTAGGAAAATTTTAATGCAAAGTAGGAAAAAAAAAGTAAAACATAGAATGAGTAAATTATCTTTTTTTTATTATTTTTAATTTAAAATTTTGAAATAAAAAAGATATATGGAAAGATAGTGAATTCCACTTAAATGTAATTACTATATTTTAACAAAAAAAGCGGCTCCTTCCCTTATTTGCTGGTCCCAAGTGACACACGCAAACATGCCTAAAGCGAGTTCAGCCATAATACTATTGATTAAAGATCATACTGGGCTTGCAGTTCCTTTGTTTACCTAAAATGGGCTAACAAAGACAGGAAGAGTGACACATCCACCGACTGAGGAGGAGACCCAAGGACTGGCTCGTCAGTTCTTTCAGACACTTACACACTATTCTTGGTCCGGCCGATTTGATTAAATTGCCATGTATTTGTATGTTAGTGGTGCGACTGTTGGAGCAAATCCTTCCTATAATTTACGAATTTAAGATTACAATATTATGAAAAAAATGAATATGCATCAGGCTATGCTTTGAATACTTCATAAAAGAATGATGAGTACATGATGTCTTCTTCCGTAAGTTACAGGTTGAGTGACTTGAACAAATTAAATTAAGCCCATAAATGACACGAGGCATGTTCAAGACTTGCACACTTGTGTCATTAAGCTATCCCATACAAAAAGTCACTTACCGTTGAGGGAGTGGGATGATATACTAATTTAATTATAATTTATTCTATCCAACACAGGTCTTAAGTAGTTAAAGACACTGTCGTGTGATTCAAACTTAGAAACCTCTCCTTCTGTCTTCATCTCGTTGGGGTTAGTGTGAGAAAAGCGATGCATAGATTATACATCATACGTTACCAAACAACAGAGCTTGGAATTTTGCAAATGATTTCTGTAACGGTTGTTTATTTCCTCCTTTTTAAGCCCAGACCAGACACCCTGTCTTATGGACAAAACCAATTCCGTTACCAAAACCCCCTTTTACATGACCCATGTGACGTGAATCTCTGTCTGTCTCACACTCTTCTAGTGCCTCGCGTGACCTACGTCATTTTCCCACATGCCATTTCTTTTAGCTATTTGATGCATGAATTGATAAGATCAAACAAGTCATAATAAAAAAAAGTACTAAAGAACACCGTGTGCGTGACTAAAAAACAAGCCACAATTTGTGTTAAACTTGAGCGTCAATGCAAGGCGTAAGAAACTGAAAATTAAAGATCGAAAAACAATTACCTACGGGTTGTGGCTCAGTTGGTTGCACAGACTGAGTTTGTGGGAAGAGCTCTTGGGTTCGATCTCCACTAAACACACCTGTAGAGAGGAGCAAGGAGTCCTAACTATGACTACGTCTCGAACCAAATTAGTCGGCCTAGTAAATTCGAATACCGGTGATTTACCCAAAAAAAATTGAAAAACAATAAGATTTTGTGCAGACTTCAATTTAAATTATACTATAAAAACTTGATTACAATTCATTTCACTCCCTTAAAAATTAAAATTTGCAAGAAATATTATCCACATGTTGTTTAAAATTTAACAATGAAAGGGTATTATTTAAAAATAGGTAACAATATTTATTAAAGACAATCTTTTATTATATATATACTTTTTAATACCCAACAAATAAGGACATGGAATCTAGACTTTGCTTCTCGAGGGAGGTGAAGAAGGTGGATGGTGAGTGGGGCCCACCCTGCGAAACTTATCCCGCCCAGAGATCCATCATCAATCCCATCCCCACCTTCTTCTTCCTCTAATCGTTGTTACGGGGATCTTTTCCTTTCCTCGTAAACCTAAATATTCTGTCTTTTTCTTCCTCTCCTAGCCGCATTTTCGTTCGGCCACGTGTTCGTCCTCAGACAACACGTGGGATCCCACTTCCCACCGACCACTTATTGCATAGGCGACTGGACGAAACTATAAAAAGAATGGATGGGGAACTGGTGATACTTACCGGCGAGGTTGCATTCTCGTATTGTATAGATTCTAATAAATTAACATATATTCTTTTTTATTTAAAATAAATATCATTTTAGAGAGATGCATATTTATTAAAAAAGTTAGTAAAATTTTTGATATATTTTTAATAATTATATTTTAAAAATATAATTTGTATAATTACGATGTGAGAGAAATTAAAGAATAATTTTGAAAATAAAATTATAAATATGCATAAAAATTGTAAATAATATTTATTTTAAATAATTAATTTTTTTTAAATAATATTTATTTTAAATGGGAGGAAATAGATGGTTATTTAACTTGCGTTATCACACCTGAATAAACTAAGGCGGGGAAACTGGAAAAAATCTAGACAGATTCTCAACTTCAGATTCTTTTCTCATCAAAAGATGCTTCGGGCACAGCACATTTCCCTATCCTACTTTACTTTTGTTACTGTGACCAGTCTATAAACTTGGCTGTATCCCCGTCATGTCTTCATGGCCCCGTCTCATCCCACATTGTTTTCTGCATGTTTAGATTATCTGCTTCTGCTACCATTTTGTGTCCTTATTTTATTAGTATTTATCTATTCTATTTTTTAGACATTTTATTTATTGAATAAATGGATGATAATTATATATGGTAGGCAAAAAGTAACAAAGTACTGATCTATTCCCGTTTTCTGCTTGTGATCGTCGATCCTACGAAAGATGGTTCTGCTTTGATTATAAACTAAATTATGTAACAAGTATAGACTTTATTATGTGTCTCAAATCGTTTATAAAAAGTTAAAAATAAATGAGATGCAGAATATCTAATTTTGGTTTCATATAATTTTTCGAAGTAATTTTTTAGGCCAAAACGAGCTTCAATCTCTCGAACCTTTACGGAAAACATTTACAGACACTCGGTTAATGCCTTTATATAGTTTTCTCATGATGTAAGCACTCTTAATGGATCAGAAGATTTATGTGCTTAAACCTTATCTTTTATATATAATATCAGACTTCTCCATCACAAGCTCAATTTAAGTCTGGTCCACGCTAATTGAGATCTATTTTTTTCCCAGACTTCGGTCCATTAATTTAGATTATTTATTTGGCACTTTATTACCTTCATCTGGATCAAATTACGTAACTAAATCGATAAGTTATTAAAAATTCAAAAATACAATTAATAGTTGTCCAAATTTATGAGGAAGGATAAAATGCACAACAATTTATTCATTTCAATAGTTAGTACTTATAAGGTAGAGATGTAGCCAAGCCAAATCTCTTAGGCCTGTTTGGTTGAGAGGTTGGTAATAGAACTTAACACATTTTCATCGTTTGATTGAGAGGTTGGTAATTGAATGTAACACATTTTCATTGTTTGGTTGAGGGTTTCATGATGAAATGAAACGGAATGAGATGGAAGTGGAGGGTTTCGTGTTACGTTCCATTCCATCATAAGCAGTCAAAATAAGAAGTCTCATATTTGGAGAGTTTAAGATGAAACGTAAACTAATAAATACATACTATCTAATATTCCCTCAATAATTTTTCTTAATTCTAATTATTTTTTCTAACCCTAACTCCCTTTTCTCCATACTCATTTATTAAGGTCTACAAAATTGTATATAATTAATAATATTTTTATATTATTTCTCCTTATCCTAATAATAATATTTTTATATTATTAATAATAAATTGTATATAATTAATAATTTAATAAAATTTTTAATAATGAAAATGGAAAATATATAAAAATTATTCTTTAATTGTTTTGTATATATTTCTATATAAATAAAAATATAAATAAATTATTTTTAAATATAAATAACATATAATTTAATAAAATAAAATTTATTAAATAATTAATAATAAATTGTATATAATTAATAATAAAACTTTCATTATTTTAAAATAGAAAATATATAAAAATTATTTGTCACGGTTGTGATTTGAATCATAAATTTTTAATTGGACATAATTTTTGTTTTAAAATCATAGCGTTAAACCTCCTGTAACAACTATTTTAATATAATAGGTATAATAGTCATTTATTATACATTACGTTCCATTTCACCCATTATATTATAAACTCTTCCATTATTTCCAAACAACTTTTTACTATATTACATTTCATTCCATTATAAACCGTTCCGTTCTATTCTATTAATTAATATCCAACCAAATAGGCCCTTAGAATCCAAGGGGTCAATAATTGTTTGTTCATGATTTTCCATACCAGAGAGAAGATGACAACATAGAATTTTGGTTTGGTATTACATGGCATTTCCCACCACGTCAAGAATCTTGTCCATAATATTGATTAAAAAAACAAAAAGACAATAAGCAAACCAAGAGAATAAAGAGTAGAGCAAAGGTGTACCGTATGATATGGTTGGCAAGCTAAATGGCATTGGAATGCTTGATCATGATTTATTTAGTACATGAGTGGGTTGCAAGTTTTGGTTCTTTTTTTAATATAAAAAGGGAAGGTAAAGACAAATTACATGTCGTATCGTGGGTGACAGACTCCCGACTCATCCTCTACTAGGAGAGGGATGCAACCCCTGGGTGGGTGTTCAAAAGTAGTGATGCCTAAAGAGAATTGTCCTGCAAGATTTGCGAGCTAATCGGCACTACGATTACCCTCGCGGTAAATATGACTGATTAAAACAATTCAGTTACGAGAAAGCAGTTCGTGAATGCCCAGCACGAGAGGGTTGAAGGAATTAGCCCTCGCTTGTGGAGAAGAGAGCAAATCGGTCACAGTACGTGAATTCACTTCCAAGACGATATGACGGTAGCCCAGAGACCAAGCTAGTTGAAGGTCCGATAGCACCCCCCAAAATTCTGCTATCAACGGGGAATACCCGTCAATGTTCTAAGCAAATCCTCTCAACCAGGTGTCGAAGTTGTCGCGCAGTAGCCCTCCTGCTGTGGCAGAGTTGCTGACCCTTTGAAGGCATCATCAGTATTGAGTTTTACCCATCCTGGAGCAGGTTTGCTCCATCCTACATGAATGACTCGTCGGGTGGCCGCGGTCAGTTGAGTTCGAAGTTGCCAGCTAACAGCCAAGTGGATGTGGTAAACATATTCCAAGATGGACTGCTCCAGTGAGGTCGACCAGGAGAAAGAATCGTCGAAGATGGCCCGATTTCTCTAGGATCAGAGAAACCAGCATGTCGCGCCAAAGATGATAGCCCAATCGAAGCCTCCGATCACCCTATGTGAGAGTAGGTTTGAAATGAGCCAATCTTTGTGGTCTAGGGAAAAGAATTCACCCGTGATGACTTGAGAGGGAAACCGCCGCCATAAGGAACGGGCTTGGGGGCAGTCTAGCACTACGTGGAGAGAGGATTCCTCTCAGTGACAATGGTAGCAAGTATTGTCCGTAGTGAAGCCTCGATGAACACGCTGTTGATTAGTGAGAAGTTTGTCATGTAAAAGTAACCATAGGAAAGCACGGATGCGTGGAGGTCCCTGCCACTTCCAAATAGTACGCCAAGAGATAGGATGTATAGTGGTATCATGGTGCAATATCATGGAATAGGCAGAAGACATCGTAAAGTGGTCGTCCTCTGTTCGTCCCTATATCAGTTTGTCCGGCCCGAGGGTCACTGACGGAGGAGGGATACCTGCAATAGACAAGCAGAGTGTCGGAGGGAGCAGATGTTGAAAAAGGGCCTAATTCCAGTTACTAGTGGAGTCCGTGAAGTGTTGCACTCAGTGCTCGATAGTTCCTGGGGGAATCGGGGCCACTGCATGAGAGACCAGGGGGCCCCAATCCTCGACCCATGGATCGAGCCAGAATCGCGTGCGGGCGCCATCCCCTATCCACCATCTCAGTCCTTGCAGCACGTGGGGCCAAGTCGCTTTGATACTTCTCCAGATCATCGAGTCATCTAAAATAGCAAAGGAAATGGGAAGATTAGTAACATCAAAGTGATATTTGGCAGATAAAACTTTAACTCATAGAGCATCGAGTTTAGAAACCAGGGTCCAGCTAAGTTTGGTCAGGAGAGCATAATTGGATTCCCTAATTTTGCGAATACCCAGACCGCCAATTTCTTTGGGCATGCAGACTGTGTCCCAATTAAGTAAGCTAATCCTCTTCGTCTTAGAAGTCGTGCCCCACAAGAATTGGCGCATGATTTTCTCTAGATTATCGCACAACTAGTGCTGTAGGCATACAGTCTGCATCGTGTAAGTGAGGATCGCTGCAATGACAGACTGGATCAGAGTGAATCGTCCTGCTAACGAAAGCATGTTAGCAGATCACCTCGAGAGACGTTGTTGGGTCGTGTCCAGAATGTGCTGATAAGTTTTCTTGGTAACCTGCTCGTGTAGGAGAGGCACGCCGAGGTAACGACCTAAATTAGTCGTCAGTTTGAAACCCAGGTCCTCGCTGAGCTAGTGAGCCAGGGTTGCCGGGATATTACGCAAAAAAATAGCGTAATTTGTCATAAGAATGTTTTGAATTTGCTGTGTCTGACTCGCGAGAGGTGATTGATCACGTGCGTAAAATACTATTTGCTTATCGTCTTTTTTTTTTTTTCTCATGAAGTGTCCTAGGAGGGTCCCAATTATGAGAAGGCATATTTAAGCCATCCACACTCAGACTAATCTCCGTTCGAGCCGAGTAGGTCCCTTAGGGGAGACAAAGCTCTGACCCTAAATTTTAAACGGCTGCATATATGAGGACGGTTTGAACCCGTGACTTCACTTAAGCAAAAAGAGTCCCTTACCAACTCACGCTCTGAAATTTTTGCTCACGGCCTTTTAGTAGCATAGGTGACATGTGTACTCGGTGGTCTAAGTCCCATCAAATTGGCTAGTTACAACCCAACAATCTACGTTTACGTGAGTTATCACATATCACAAAGGAATAGGTACCAACTAGTGATGTGACCAACTGGATACCGATTTCCACCTTCCATTTGTTTGTTCCTCAAAGCATCCAATGCCCTTTAAGTGCATTCAAGTTAAGATTAGAAAATGGCACAAGTATATTCAACTTGTGTCAATCCATACCCAATTCATCGTCGTTTCCCTGTCAGACATGGAGTAATTATTATTTTTATTTTATTTAGGACAGATTTAGATTATTTTGTGTCTACGAATATCTACTCATTTAATTGATGTGAATAAATAAATACTTATAAAATAAGATAAGAACGTAATAATGATATCAGATATTTTATTCCATAAAATAAATTTTAATAGTACGGCCTAGTATAATGAATGAATGGTTGGTTTTGAAAGCAAATAATGAGGTGGTTCCACAAAAAATGTTTTCAATTTCAAACAAGGAGCAGGACCACTGACATAGCTCAAGTTACTTGGTGGGCTAGGCATTATGCGATGAAGCCAAAATGCAAGATATCGGAGGATGATTATCTATCTCTGTCACTGTCACCAGTGTTTCTTCCTCTCCACTCTCTACTCTCTTCTCCTCCTGTATCATCACCATAAGCACGACAAACAGTGCACCACCAACTAGTATTCAATCCCCACCAAATCAATCCATCCAGTGGAGTCCCACCAAAACTCACCACATATCCAAACAAACATACCCATGCAATGCACACACACCAAATCCCTTCTCGCTTTTGTTTCTAGTATCTAAAACGTTTTCAAATATCTTTTTCACTTATTTATTTGATGCCAATTTAACAAATAGCCAGAGCTATAAATAAAACAAATTATTGTGCATTAAATGAGAATCCTTAGCAATATAAAGAAATCGTTATACCTTTATTACGTGTTTTGGTGTACATATCTATCGTAGAAGAAAGTCGCAGAGGTTTTGACGATGAATGGGCGGGAGGACCCATGCAAGACGTAGGTTACATAGAAGGTGATGGTGGTGGGAGGTGGGGTCCATGTATAGTTGCATCCACGCGAGAGTGGGACCCAGTACCGGCGAAACTGAGAGTACTTCTTGTGGGGGCTGCCAGTAAGCTACCTATAGGCTTAGCCTCCTTCCTGCTCCTCCATATGATATAACATGAGAGTGTGTTGAGAAAGAAGCAGAAGCAGATTTGCATACGAGAAACTACTAGTACTAGACTTGCCTTCAATTCATCATCTTCCTTTTGCTTTCTGACAAACGAAGAAATTGACTTTCTTCTTGTTCGACCAAAACATCATTACGTATCTCACTCTCTTCCTCTCAAAATTGTTCAAACTGATTACTTTACATACTTAAAGGGCTGTGTTCTTGTTGTTTCTTCCGTGTTTCTTCGATCTCCAAGTGGGTTACTTGGTTTTGCATGGATGGATTCTTCAAGCGGCCATAACCAACAGGTAGGTTTTCAACTAAGAAGTTCATATCTTTAATTAGAGACATAAAAATATACATATGTATGCTGTTCTTCCTTGGCTTACTTTACCTTTGGCCTCGCTGCTACTTGATATTCGTCCACATTCTTTCGAAGGATGACAGTCAAGTTTTTGCTTAGGCTCAAAGATTTGAGCTTTGTTAATTAACCTGGCGCTTCCAACTAAGAGGAATTTGCTTTGCTCAGAGGAAAGTTACCTTTACCTTTGTTTTCTCTTCTTGCAGTGGGTGGTATTGCTGGGTTCTGGGTTTCACACTACATCCAATTTGAGCAAGTTTTAAGTTTGAATCAGCATTTCTTTACAAAGTGGAGAATGGTTACGTGGCGTTAAATAATTCCGTGATCCAAACATAATAACACCTAAGTTTGAAATTTAATATTCTTGAGAATGTGTAAAGTCAACTGTTTATGATGAAGTTTCCATCTTTGAGAATGAATTCAGTGGAAAATCCTTATGGCACTACCATTTACTTTATGCATTTTCTTCATGCGATTAATTAAATCTAAAACTTCCAAAAAAAAAATTTAGCTAAAGGCAAGTTCTTTATTATCTTTTCATAGCAGTTAAATTGATGTGCAATATTTTCAAGTGAAAATTCTTTTAGAGTTCATTATCGATTGATATAGTTTGGTTTTTGGTGAGTTGGTCTTCAAATTATTTGGTGTAAACAAATTGAACTTCATCAACTATTAGTTGGGAATTTTTACTTATAAAAACCATCGATTTGGTTTCATGCAATCTCCTGATGATTTGTCAAATTTTCACACAGGAAATGGCGACGCATTCATTTGAAGACATGTTGGTCTGCTCAAAAGCACAAGAGCAAGAGAGAAAGTCAAGGCCACAACCAGAACAAGCACTGAAATGTCCAAGATGTGATTCCACCAACACCAAGTTTTGCTACTACAACAACTACAGCTTGTCTCAGCCAAGGTACTTCTGCAAGGCTTGCCGGAGATATTGGACCAAAGGTGGCACCCTAAGAAACGTTCCAGTTGGTGGAGGTTGTAGGAAGAACAAAAGGTCATCTTCTTCATCGTCAAAGAGGTCATTCCAAGAGCAGCAATTGACTCCTAGTTGTACCAATCCACTCACTAACCTCCACCAATCCTTGGCTTATGACTCCAGTGACCTCACCCTTGCCTTTGCAAGACTGCAAAAACAGTCTAATGGGCAGCTCGGGTTCGACGGCCATGATCATCTGTCTCTTCTGGGACACCCCATTAGTGATATTCTTGGAAACTCTAGCATTGACAACTCTACTGTAAGTCCTGCATTTCTTGAAGCACTGAGTGGTTTCCGAGACACACAAAACTCCAACTTCCAAAATTTGTACCATGGAAATGGAAGTGGGAACATGGGAGATGTAGAAAATTCTGGTGTTTGTACTAGTGGAGGAATGGGGCTGCCTTATGCAGATATCAGTGGGGCAACAACATCTGCTGTGTCAGTGACCGCAATGAAGCAAAAATTGTGCAGCAATGGTATGGAAGATGGGAACAAGTTCTTGTGGGGCTTTCCATGGCAGGTTAATGGAAATGAAAACTTGGGTGATGTTGATACAGGTATGGAAGGCTGGAATGGACTGAGTTCAACTTGGCATGGCCTTCTTAATAGTCCCTTAATGTAGAGAAGACAACTTGCAGTCAACAAATTAAGCTCGTGAAGAAACCCAAACAAACAAACAGTTTCTCATTTAATTAGGCTAAAGTCTCAGTTTAAGTCCCTTTGAGTTTTGTGGTAGAAGAGATATGATTGACCAGAATCATCTCTTTGTCCATTTATTTTGTTTTCATTTTTTTCCCTCTCTTGTTACTGGTCTATATATAATACTAAGGAAGTTTCGTATTCATTAACCAAGCAGGGAACTTGCAGGTGGGATAAATCCCTGATGCGAAATTTCCATTTTAAAGAATAAGAAGGAAGGAATGATAGCGATGTTTCGTGGTTTTATGCAGTCTGAACGCTCTGAAACATTGAAATAGTATTGGTAGTAGTTGCAGGACTTACGTACCCATATCTTTGAATGAGTTAGTGTTTTGCCTTCAAGATATATATGTGTCATGGTTCCTTCTACTGGCGTATGAAACTCAAATAATTAAGTGATAATGGCCTTCTTGAGGTCTCTTCTCCCTAAGCTTTTAGAAATTCAGTGAAGCTTGAGCACCAATTTCGGTATGGATTTTTAATTTCTTACCGGACAAAATCTAAGATAGATTTGGGCGGCGTGGAAGAGAACGGTCAGTTCTCACTTAGCAACTACACATTAAAAAAGAACTCGTGAGCTGTGAAGGAATTCTTGAAGTTGACAACGAAGTCTTTTAGTACTTTTCAGTTTTCAGGGAAATAGGGATAGTGGTCGATTGCTCCTTAAGGAATTTGAATATTTCGTCGTTTCTTGACCATGGTAGCCATCTGTCTGTGTGGACCACTTGGTGTTGGTCACCTGGACCTGGTTGCTCCCTGTCAGTCACAAATACGGTAGGCCTTGAGTAGGAGGAAAGCACCTGTCCAAGTTTCCATTTTCAGTCTCAACTTTCTGCTGTTCACATTCCATTGCGTTTGCACTTCATCTATGTTTAGAAACAATTTGGATAGCTTTTGAGTTTCTACCTATCTTATAAATATCGTAACAGTTTTGATCTTGGGTTGAGTATATAATACCGGTTAATCTAAAAATTATTAATCTAAAAAAGATTATTTCATCTTCATATAAATATAAAACTAAGGATAATACAAAGTACTTAAAATATTACAATTTTATTATATAATAAATAATAATTACATCAAAATATTAAATAAAATAATAATAGAGTTCTATGACTCTACAAGTGTTTCAACAAGGGTTCGTGTTGAAGAACACAAACAACTAAAAGTAAAACCTGAAATAAACATATTTACTGTTATATTTATATTGTATATATATAATTTAACATATGTATCAAATATAAGTGAAATTAAAAATAGAGAATAAATGAAAAACTTGGAACTTCATTCAATTGAATATCTGCTAAAATCACATTGACTTTAATTCTCATTTGGTACAAAATCTTCATCATTGAGAATAGCTTCATTATCATCATCATTTAAATTTATTGCACCAAATGATGTATCAATACTTTTTCATCTAAGATTATTTTCCAAAATATTCTCATCTGTTAACCTTAGTTCCTTAAAGATTCAATGCTCTAAAAAATCGATATGGTTAAGGCAAATTGAATTTATAGATTTACTTGTTTTATTAAGATTCCTAGAAAACAAATAAAATTAAAATATTAAGAAATTATATATAACTTAATAATCATAATAATATACATTTTTCGAATCTTTAAATTGTATCGAATAAGGATCACGTCATGAAATCTTTTATGCTTGGATCTATTTCTTTTTTAAAAATTGATGAATTCAAATGTGCTTCAATTCTTTTCACACTTGATTGCACTCAAAATTTGATTTAAAATTTAAATTACAAATCTTTGCAATTTTAGAATACTACTTCTAAATTGGTCCCACCAAATAACTATAAGACAACAAAAGTAACATTATAAAAAAACAAATCAATGATTAATTTTGTTATCTAATAAAGTGAAAAAATATATACCTAAATTAAGTTTGTCTCTTTGACAACTAATAATGGGCATCCTAAAATCACTAAAGTATCTTTTTAAACCTTTATTTATGAGCTTAAGAGATCCTCAATCATCTCATGGGCAACAATTGTTGTAATAATTAATAATATTTCCTTATTAATTTCATCTTTATTTGTAAAACTTAGTCTAAAATAGACATTATAATTCAAAAATATCCCAGTCAATGTTATGAATACCATATCAGATTTAGTATCGGGTTGAATTCTAGTACGGTACTGTATCGGTACCAGTTAATATCGGGTACTATTTCGAGTAATTTTTTAAATTTATGAAATAATTTCTGAATTTTTTAAAATTATAAAATAGTCCATTGTCATATTATACAGTTGTACTGTATATTTTTAACACTGTTTCTAAAAATCATAATAATAAATAATAATCAAAATTTTAATTTAATTTATAAAAATAATTTAATAATTATTAATAAATATAATTAAATTTAAATATATTTTTCAAATATAAAAATTTCAAATAAATTTTGATTTAATAACTAAAAATATAAAATAAATATTAGCTTATAAATAATAATTTTGAAATTAATTATTTAAAAAATAAAATATTTTATTAATAAATATTATATGAAAAATTAAAAAATTATTTTTAAGTTTTATTTAATTTATAATTATTATTAGTAATAAAAATATTTATTATTATTTTAAAATTAAAAATTCACAATAATTATAAAAGTTGAAATAAATAAAATAACTATGAAAAAAAGGAAAGAGAGAGGGAGGGAGGGAGATTTTAAATTTTTTTGAAAATTTTACAAAAAAATCCTTCTATTTTTTATTTCGGTATTGATCGATATTTTGAACACCAGTTGGTACAATCTGAAACTAACCAGTACTGATCAATATTTAAAACCGATATGATCGACCATTTATTTTGTACCAGTTTTAATCTGGTACGGTATGTACAAATCAATACCAGCCAATACGAACCGGTATTCATAATGCTGACCTTAGTTGCAAACAACGGAAGGTAAAGTTGTCTCTTCTGTCTTTCATTGATGACTACAAAATAAGACATATACAAAGAAGTTTTTTTTTTGTTACCTTGATTGCTTCCTTCAACTACTCTATCATCATAAAGATAACCTATTGTTACCTTTTTATCACTATTAGCTAGACGATGTACTCTCACCAACAACTCGCAAACTCGAATAACAAATTAACATTGAGACCAAAATTTATGATCTTCAAGTAAAATTATAGAAACTTCCAATCTAGCATTAAACTTGAAATATTGAGATACGACTTACTTATCAATTATAAATATTTACCTAGCTCCTTTTTCATTTAAAGAAAAAACTAAAGTTATAAGAAATTAATAGCAAATCTTGTAATAGTAGGACGACATAAATTTCTACAATTGATAAAATTCTTTTTCATTAAATTAAGGACCCATATATTATTATAAATGAACTTGGTCACTTTTTTTTTTTGTTTTCTACACGATTTCATCAATAATAGGAAAGTATCCAGCATCTTTTATATTTTTTAACATAAGGTCAATGTAATGTGCAACATAAGAAATCCAATAAAAAAATTATATCTTCTTCCAATTACTTTGTAAGTAGAAACATTGTCACTAATGACTTGAGCAATATTTTCTTGTCCAACTTCTGTCGTAACTTTATCAAATATCTGAAAAAAGTGTCAATATTTCTAACATGGCTAGATGCATCAATAGACTTTTAAAACATTGTTTTCTTTGCATAATAAATCAAAAAATAATAATAAGCTAATGTCTTTTATTTATTCAATTATGACACATAATTGAATACCTACAGGTAGGGTTACCCAGCTTGACTTTATGTTTTTTATTAAAAATTTAAAAAAGACGTAGTTTTTGACAAAATGATATCGTTTTGTACCTTTCGTCAGGCCAAGCAATCTCGACCTGTGGCCTGGTCAACCTAACCTGAAATCAGGTTGGGCCTGACTGGGGTACATTTACGATCCTTACCACAAGTAGCCTAAGTAATTATTCTTGCATCCAAGTAATTATTTATTTAATATATAAAATTGTTCAGAAGTTTACCTATGTAATTATCAATTGAGGAGCTATATATCCTGAACTATAAGAGGCAATAATATCAACCATATGCTGATAATAATAAGATTGTAAAACATTGAATGTTATACATGGATTATACCACCATTTAGTTATTGTCATATTCACATTATGAGTGGCATCTTTATATTGTAAATCACTATAGATTGAAGACTGAGGTCTAGGATATTGGCATAAAGAAGTTAATACTTCTGCCTGCTCTTTTTAAATTATTGAGTTATTTTTTTTTGGTTTGTAGATACCATAAGAGATTTTTTTGTTTTGCAAATACCATAAGAGATTGCATATTTGGTTGGCTTCAGTTAACATTGTAAAGTTCAAATTAGGCACAATTCAATTACTTTTATAATTTATATTTTTTAAATTATTCAATTATTTAGATCTAATGAAAAAACCGAAAAAATAGTTTTTTTTAATGCCCATGATTGAATCACTTAGTTTTCCAACATAAACGAGTTCAACGAAACCATCATATGGAAGACATTGGACTACAAATTATGACTCGGTCATATGGAGGGTATGACTTCCTATTTTTAACATGTAACTGTCTTATTCTGATTTTCACATCTAACCAAGATCTTGGGGAGTGATACGAGGTATGTTTGCATTATTTTGTCGAAAAGTTGCCGCATTTAGACTAAAACATCCCTCTAAAGTTCTAATTAAAAACAAGTCTAACAAATCAAAATTAGAGCAACTTTTTATTTATTTAATTCGACGAAATCAAAATTATTTTACCATCTCTAAAATAATAAACCCATTTTCAATAATTATTTATATTCAAATTTAAGTACTAAATTTATTTTAAACAATTATCTAAACTCAAACTCAAATTCTTTGTACCAGAAAAAACTCACACTTAAAACTTAGAAAGGAGCTTATTTAATAATTTTCGAGTTATATTGCAAATTTTGTAAAGTTGCTAGTATATGCATGTATAAAGAAATATGGATTTAATATAAAATTAAAAATAATGAATTATGGAATTTTTATATTTTTTATTCATTGAAATTTAGACTTTCTCATGAATAAGGGGTCGTAATAGACAAAGACAGTGTCTTGGGGATTTTAGGTGGCAGCAACTAAACAGTTGAAATATTTCATAATACGGTTTACAGAACAAGTCCAAACGACTGAATAACAAAGTATCGTCTCAAACATGTCCTAAATGGTTCCATAAGAATACACAACTCTTTCTGGCCAACATATCAAAATAGTAAACTCACTGCCATAGTATATGCATATGCAGAGGGAAATGAGATCACATTAACCTCAGTGATTGCAGCTAAAAGCCTCAGAACACCACCATTTTCGTCTGAGGCATCATCTGTCCAAGGCAACAAACAAGACATCGTAAACATTAACGTCAAATAACTAGATTATTAACACAATTAACCTACATTATGCCTGCCTGCCTGCCTCAAGTTGTCCTGTTCTGCGGCTTCTTCCATAAGACCCCAATCTTTTTCAGCATGTTTCCGTTCTTCTTCTTTAGCACATCATCATCCGTATCTTCTGAGTAAGGTGATATGATATTCCCGGGACTGTAGTTGCTGTCCATTGATCCAGTTCTCTCCATCGACTTCCCATTATTCCCTGAAGAAAGCATGGCTGCAGCTGCCTCTGCTGCCTTCCTCCACTGGTCAGACTGAACTCTCAGCCTTCTTAACTCTCCCTCCATTTCAGAATTAGCAGCTTGTGCTGCTTCGAGTTGCTCGGCTACCCTTGCTACACGTTTATTGTTCCTATCTGCCTCCTCCATAGCAATCCCAAGCTTCACAAGTGCCTCGCGCTCAGCAGTCCTTACTGCTTCTATATCTAAATCTGCATGCTCATTTGCTTTGCCCCTGTCCATTTCCCTTCTGCCAAGTTGTATTTTCAATTTTTCTTTTTCCTCCAGTATGTTCTGCAGCTCTGTCTCCTTATCCATTAAACGTGCTTTCAGATAACAAACATTGTCCTTCAAATTTCTAAGCTCGTTACCAAGTTCTGACTCATTTTGGTATGATCCATTCTTTTTAAGCTTCATACTCAGCCCTTCATTCTCTTCTGAAATGCCCTGTAACTCGGTTTCCTTATCCATAAGCTCTGCCTTCAACTCTTCAATATCAACTTTTGCTTGCTTCAATTCCGACTCCAGTTCAGCCTCCTTGTGAATACAACCCGATTTTATCTGCTCCACCAATTCATAAGCACTTCTTAGTTGAACTGTGCTATTGATTTGTTCTTCATGGAATTTGACCTCAGCAGCTTCTAGAGCAGATCGTAACCGTTCAACCTCAGACTTTAAAGAACAAACATCTGCTTCAAGTAGATGTGCTTCTTGTGACCTCCCACTTTCAGTGATATCCTCATCAGTATTAAAATTGACTGCACATGCTGTGGCATGATTGCCGCTAGCATTATGCAAGTCCGTTTCCAGTTTGCTCACGAGTTGTTCCAGTGCATTCACACGTATCCGTGACTGATCCAACTCTGAAGTCACCATGCTGTAGGCTTCCATCGATTTCAAGCCATCAGACCTGAGTGCCTCTACACATTTCTTTGCAGCTTCTAGTTGCAGCAGAGTTTCATTAGCAAACGCTTGGGCCTGGGCCTCAGATTCTTTGCTGTCATTTAGTTGCCTTTTCATATTCTCTACAAGAGAAAGAGTATCCATCAGGTTTGTTTTCAGAGTCTGGAGTTCCTCATCTGCCGATTTAGACTGTTTGTTTTGTGCAACCTCAGAATCAACATCTGTCTCAAGTTGAAGTTTAAGGCTCTCAATCTCACCCATTGCAGAGGCCAAGGCAGCTGAGTTGATAGAATCCTGCTGCTGGATAGACTCTAGCTCTGATTTCCACGGTTGGTCCTTTTCGTTAGATATATTATGTTGCTCCACTACATGAGCCTTCTCAAAAGATGACAGTTCCTTAAGCTGTTTTTGCGACTCTTCTAGCCTTGAAGACATGTCTAGAAGTTGCTTCTTCGACTCCTCTGCATCTTCCAGAGCTTGTTTTTTCCATAATTCAGAAGAACTTACTTGGTCCTTTGCATGCTTTAGTTCCTCTTGAAGCTTAGAAATCTGAGATTCCAATTCTGATAGTTTGCTGGGCCGCTTCTTCTGGAGCAAGAACCAAGAATAATGTTAAACAAATTGTTAGAAACATAAAAATTAAGCTTGGAGTTATTATGCTCACCTAATGTATATACTTTTTTTTCATGAAATGTGTGGATATGCAGATGATTGTACGTATATCATGATTGTCACAGAGCCTACATTACTGTAGTGTTCCCAGATCAGCTGGAACTCCAAGGAGTCCACATAATTATTAATAAATAGACAATAAGCAACGGAAAATAAAAAAGAAGAAGCATGTTTTTATAGTACCATGAAAAAACTTGTTTTAATACTTTTTTTTTGGTATAATGTTTTTATGTATGGATAATAGAGCCAGGATACCCTTTCCAAGCAGGAAGCTACTTTCCCTGGTCCGCAAGTCCGGTACAGGTCCGATATGGACATGTAAGTTCCCGTAACAAAAAAAAAAAAAAAGAAGACTATTCTTATGATTTGAAGATTCTGCATTGTAGCAATTAAAGCTGTACCTCAAATACGGGGCTTCTTGGTGACCTGCGCTCAGTGACTTTAGGGCTTCTTTCTCTCGGTGTTCTAGATTGACTAGTTGAAGATGTAGCGTCAGAATCTAGTCCAGTTGTTTTGAGTTGCCTCACAGCTCGAGGAGAGACCTTTTTAGGTGCTTCTGACGAGCCATTCCTGCCAGCAAAACCAGCAAATTTTACGACCAGGACTTGGAAGAATTTCAAATTCTTCACTCTCTCTCATAACTATCCAAGTAAAAGAAGAAAAACCATATAGCACTTAAAGATTCTAGTTTGTTTGGACCTAGTTTGGAATTTGAAAACTCCTAGCTGTATTAAAAGATTTGAACTTTGGAAATCATCTCTTATTTGAAAATTGTGTCAAAACTGCAAGCCGACAGGAGGCCCCAGCATAGCTTGAGATTAATGCAAGAGACAAGAGACAAAATGGAAAGAATCTTCTCCTATGCCAAAAAATAAAATTGCAATTGAAGGAGTAAGGAAAATGGACCTACTTTAGAACTTGATAGCGAAACATGTATAGGAAAACAAGATGAACACAAAAAACCATGAATGAAGCGTCAAGATAAAAATTAAAAAAAAAAAAGAAGAAAAGAGGAGATGCTTAACCAACGAAGAAGAAAACTGTAGAACTACCCCACGCTCGGCACTTAAGACAAAAGATCTTTGCCCTCTTTCTTGTTATGGAAAACAGTAAAGTAGATGGCATTGAATAGTTGGAGCATAAAACGAACTGTTAGAATTTAAGAGGAAAAATTCAACGAAAGTAAACAAGGCCACTCTTATGGAGTTAAAAGGCACAAGAACCTACCTTCCTTTTGGAGTCTGCATATTTCAATTATACTTAAGGTGAACGCAATGAGGTAGCGTAAGCTTTCGCTGGTTTCACAATGCTCCCTGACCCACAAGACCTGCAGCAGATCAGAAAATATCACAAGCTGGGACGAGAGAATTCAATATGAATGCGTATGGAGAAATAAATGAGATCATGAAGATACAACTCATATGCATCAATAAGAGCAGAACATTCAATTACTGAATGCTGACCATTCACATCATAATAAAGTCAGAAAAGCCAGACAAGTTTCATTTCGCTAACCAGCACTCAGCAATCTTCACCCTTTTCCTTTGCCCGTTTAATGCTGCAATGGGTCCTACACTACAGCTACGAGAATTACAAGCATAACCCCGTTAAATGTGGATGATTCAACGACTGTAGGGGCAATGCTGTAACTAGGTTGACAAACAGTAGAAATCCTACAATTTTGCCGTGAAATTGGGGACCATTATGTTAATAAGTGGGGTTTGCTGAGTAACTTTGAAAATGTTTTAAGGAAAGACTCGTGTCTTCAAGACAATACCCTCTCGCTGCCTCTCATTCTGTCTGGATAGAAAAGCCGGAAGCCGAGGTTAATCCTATCGAGTATTGAGTACACGTCTCAGTATAAGAGATGAACTCTAGCTACAGGGAATATTTTCCCAAGAAACAAACAGTAAGCAAATACAAATGAAGATCTAAAGCAAAAAGGAAGAATCACTGTGAAAACGTTTAAACAGAAATATATGTCAGCCTTTAGCAGAAAGATTTATCTTTTTTTTTGGGATTTTGGTCACTGAAATGACGTTACTACTGGAAAAGCCTGCTCACAAGATTCTAGCTTCAAACTTTTCCAATTCAATCGACCAAAGTTGTTTATAATACCAGATCTCAAAAGGACTATAAGGACGCTGCAAACTTGTATCAAAAGAACTTCAAAAGAGCCATCTCTGCGATCATAAAGAAGCAAGTAAAAGCAAAAAAAACAATTTCTGGAAAACCAGAAAGTGCATTTTCAGTTTCCATAAAACAGCCTCTTCAAGAAAAAGTGTTATAGCAAAAAGAATCCAGCTTTATCCTGCTTGGTTCCCAAGAAAAATGTTGGTAAGTTGGAACGAGTCAAATTTCTGGGAATGCTGTTTCAAGTGCTGGGCAAAAACAAAAATCATTTAAAAAGCTTTCGTGTCTCTTGGAAACCCAAAGCATATTCTTTCCCTCTCAGACTTACTCAAGGCGACAAAAACTGGAACGGAAACAAAATGAGAAAGGAATATGCAGCAGTTCAGACTATGACTCACCTCGTACACAGCTTTCAATGCTGGGAAGCAAAGACAGACAGAAAGACACAAGCTTATGAGTGGCAAATGGTGGGAAAGGAAGGCAGGGAAACAGCCATTGATTAGGGATAGAAGCTAAAAGATGCGTTTTTGGAGGCAGTGGCCAGATGGGTAGTTTACAAGCTAGCTTGTTGGCTTTTGGGGATTTTACTTCTCATTCACATTATCGATTCTCGAGACACCCATGAGCAGTACTCTCTCTCTCCCCTGGGAGCTTAGCCTCACCTTTGGCTAATAATAAATTCCTTGGCTTTCAGACAATGGGGGAAAGTAACGGATACATACATACGGATACGGCAGTATATAGTTTTTGTCGTTTCAGGAGATGTTAGATTCGCATTCACCTATGTTTGTCATTGGTTAAGACTTTTGTATAAATTATAAATTCGATTATCAAATGTTGTCTTCTTCCTTTATTTCATGTTTGATTTTTGTAAATCATATAAGATCATCTTCAGTAAGTTTACATAAATTTCCATGTTTATAGTACACCCAACAAGGCTTACAGCCTAATCTAAGTTGGATTCTGCAATGTACAGTTTACTTTAAAAAAATGTCTGTATCAGGAAATGTCTCTGTCAAAATTAATAAGAGGAGCGTTGCCGTCTAATCAGGCGCATGTACTTAATTGTCAGATTCTGGAGACCCAAATCAAAATATCAAATAAAGTAATAAATTAATGTGGGGCAGTAGTAAGATCCGCAGGCTCAGATCTAGTAATGTTTTTGGAGTCGGTGGACCAAACCAGATATGGAGAGCTTCAGCCCAAAACAAACATTAATTTTAGCAGTTCTTTAATTTCACTTTAAAAACAAAAAAAATTGTTTAATTTATAATATCTAATAATTATATATTATACACCAACAAGAACAACGTCTCAATAAAAGGTCATACACGGGTCTAAAGAGATCCAGAATTATGCAATTTTAAAGAATAACAATTCAATATTATATAAAATCTAATATTTTAATAAATAAATAAATTTTATTTTAATCTATTATATAATATTTGTTGAAAACTATTAGTAAGAATTATTATATTTTATTAAAAATATTAATTATTAATTTTATTTATAAATTAATAATTAGTTTTAGTTATTAAACAAATTTTATTTAAATTTATGTATTTTAAGAAATTTAAATTTTAATGTAGTTATTCATAGTTTTATCAACAATTAATATTAAATTAAATTATTTATTATTCTTATCAATAATCAAAATTAAATAACATAATAACATATATTATAAAAAAGACAAATAAGGAGAATATCATGGAATGTTTTATTTTCTTTATCCTCCTCCTCTAGACGACAGAGCATGTTTCATGTCGTTTCCAAAAAACGGTTGTTTTATATAACGACCACTTTACCCAAATTTTGACGAGACAAATCCGGAAGGAAGATGTAAATAATCTTATTATGTTCCATGTTTAGATAATATAACTATAGACAATTTTGAACAAATCATATATTTATTTATATAAATTTAAAAATGATTGGTCTCTTTATTAATCATAATATATAATGCTAACAAATATCTAAAAGTAATCTTATTATAAAAAAGCATGCAATATAGATTATGGTAAAAGCATCTATTATTTCATTATAGGTTCACATATCTTTAAAAAATTACAGTAAAATATTTTAATATATATTTAACACATAATTAAAGTATGGCATCAAATTATTTAATACGTGTTTATAATAAATTTATCATATTTATTAAAAATATACACTTAAGATAAGATTATTATAATAATTATCTACATGAATATCCTATAAAAAAGTGTATTTAATTTTAAAGTTGTCAAATATTAATTCTTCTATAACAAGTAAAACAATATATAAAATTAAAAAAGAGGAATTAACTTTAAATAATATATTCATGTGCTTTAATATTTACACGTTTCAGCAAGATTTTCCCTTAATATTACTGATTTTATGCATTATAAGAAGCGCAATGAGCTTTTTAAATCCATAATGTTAAGTTCACATAAAACTTTCCATGTATTTCTTAAAATTCTACAAATGCAATCAATAATTATTCATATAATTTTTTAGGTGTCTATTGGAATTCTTTCATTATATTTGGTTCTGCCAGATTCTGACGAGGTTGAACGTTGTCGTTTGACTTCATGGATGGATTGCCTTTTGTCGTGACTGCGACGTGAATACTTCAGCAAAACAAGAAAAAGGCACGTCGGGGGTTGTGTCCCGATTAGCCCCTCCGACACTCAAGTTAGTCTTCTGGTGCAGGTAAGGATGCTGAATGCCGAGAGAACTAGGGTT
>JAOSBK010000205.1:9029471-9041880 GCA_027568895.1 Erythroxylum shatona | reverse complement strand
AAATTGCATGTTAAGAAGCTTAATATGAATTGAGATTTGTATAAGGTTGAATTTCCAAAAGTGGAAATTATTTGTTTCGATTTGAATGAGTTTGAATAAAGATGAAAGAAATGAAAAAGAAAGAAAAAATAATAATTTTATACCGGTTTCGTATTGGCTTAGTCTAGGGTTTCCAACGCGATAGTCTTTTAAGATATTTGTTCTCGGATGTCGGATCCGCTTTGTTAAGTTTTGTTCCGCTTTTGATCTGTTAGTATTTGATTCCGCTTTCGATTTGTTCGGTTTGCTTCCGCATTTTTGTTATCCGATTATTCGTTTCGAATTCGATTAGCTTTCGTTTCGTTCGCCTTATGTTTCCGCTTCGATTTCTTTCGCTTTATGATTCGTTTTCGCTTTTGCTTTTGTTTTCGCTTTCCGCCAATTCGTTCTTCGTTGTGTTTTTCCGTCTTTCCGGTTGGGATCCGGTTACAAGTTAATATATATCAAAATTTTATTTAATATATATTTTAAGCCATCTCCAACCATTCCACTAAATTTTTACACTAAATTTAGAATAAAAGAGAATAATCTAAGAATTTTTTATACCAAATTTGGTGTTATTCGAACCACGTAACACCAAATTTGGTGATCAAACATATCAAGCATTTTCAAAGAATATTCTACAATAATTTAGTTATTAACTAAATTAATTTATATTTATACTTGATTTATTTTTATTTATTTATAGAAAATAATATAAAATTATTATTCTTAAGTAATTAGTATATAGTTTATATTAAATTAATATTATTTAACATATATAATTAATATTATTGTAACAACAAATTAATCTCAAGTCTGGTTGTAATTGTAATTTATTTTAGTCTAATTGTAATTTCAAACATTTTCGTTGAGTTTTAATTTTTTAAATCAATGTTATGGTTTAAGTTTATGTACCTTTTATTTCAAATTTACTTTTTATTCTTAATATATTTTATTAATTAATTTATAATACTTATAAATAAGAATTATAAATAAATATTAAAAATAAATTTAATGTTATATTTAATATTAATGTCATTTTGAATATCTCAATGAAATCTTTATAATAATATATTTTGTGTAAAGTAATATATATTTTAAATTTAATTATTTAGTAAATTATATAAATAAATCAAATCGTGAGAAAGACATAAAAAAAGTATGTATATAAAAATGATTAAAGATGTCATTTTATAACTTTTGATATATGAATAGTATATGGGAGCCAATTTAACATAACAAAACATCAAATTTTGTTTGATATTTTGGTGTGTTGATCGGAGATTGCCTAGGAGTTTCACACACACATACACACACATCTGTATATAGAGAACAATCTTTCACTCAAGAATTATAAGGGTAGCCCAGTTGGTTATTGGGAAGGAAAGTGAGTCCAAGATCTTGGGTTCGAGTCTCGACAGTGGCAATGTGGGAGTTCATCCAATGTGGTGACTCCTTGTGCGCACCGAGCACTAGGTCGCTTTTCCGAAAAGCTGGTTGAGATCAAATCGTAAGTATAAAGGCGCCTAAAATGGGCGTTTCACCTTTTGAATCCAAGAAGAATCTTTCACCGAAGAATTATACATAAAGCAGATCATTTACTGCAGCTAGGATTTGGGTTGGTCGGTGCAGATTGGATCGAGTAGTTAGTAGTTATAAGGATAGGCTGACACTGAGGGGGGTCGAGCCATTGGGTTGTGTCAGATAACGTTCGCTTCGGGTCAATCAGGCATGGTACAGAAGGCTCAGCTCATAAATTGAGCCTGTCCATTTACAGATTGTAACGTTCCGATCCGAGGCTGGCTCAATAGACAAAAAGACACCAAGTCAGTACAGAACTAAATGACATGTATTTCTCTTACAGAAGTAGTTCAGAACATACGTTAATTTTTTAATAAATTAATAAATATATTACAAATTTTATTAATCATTTATATATTATAGAGATAAAAGGATCCGATCTCAAATAAGTTGCTGAAAATTTATTTAAAACATTACATAATACATTTTTGTGGAACCCTATCTCTAATCGTGCCTTCTCCGATAAAAAGTAAACAGCGATTGTTTTGCATTTGAAGATCTAAGAAAGCTGGTCTCCGAATCTTTCGTTAAATACCCACCAAATTTCAAGCTTTCTTGTCCCTCACATCACATGCTCCGATGCAATGCAAAAGAATCCAATATTTGATACATAAATATTACAAAAAAAGTCAAAAGGGCAAAAAACTGGGTAAGGGTTTCTTCAATCTGTGTCCAATCACTTCTTCACACGTCAATCAGCAACTTCTGAACCATTTCTCTTACAAGCAAGTGTAACTGAAAACCTCTTCGGGGCACTGTCTACGAGGCAACCATTTTCTTTATTGGACACGCCAACAAGCCATAAGCGGCCATAACTTAGCAACTCAAGCATTTCTATACAGAGAAGAGAAGAGCATAGCAAAAACATCATGAGAACCAGCAACCACTTAATAGGTTTACTAAACTTCTTAACCTTTTTACTCTCCATTCCAATCCTAGGTGGTGGTATATGGCTAAGCACCAGAGCCAACAGCACAGACTGTCTCAAGTTCTTACAGTGGCCCTTAATCATCATCGGTGTCTCTATCATGGTCGTGTCTTTAGCTGGTTTCGCAGGATCGTGTTATAGGAACACCTTCCTTATGTGGCTCTATCTCTTTGTCATGTTCTTCATCATCGCCGCGCTTCTCGGTTTCATCATCTTTGCTTATGCCGTCACCGATAAAGGGTCGGGTCGACCCCTACTCAACCGAGCTTACTCTGACTACTATCTGCAGGACTACTCTGGGTGGTTAGAGGAGCGTGTAGCCAGTGATAGTTACTGGAGTAAGATTAGCTCTTGTATAAGAGATTCCAAGATTTGTTCTAAGATGGGAAGGACTACTAATGGTGTCCCTGAGACCACTGACATGTTTTATACGAGGAAACTTACCCCTATTGAGGTATGTTCTTAACAACACTTCATTTTTCTCGTCTTCTGTGTTTATGTTATTGGATAGAAGATTAACATGTGCATGTTGTGTTAAACAATGTCTGAGTTTACAACCATTTTCTTGTATGAGTTTTCCTTGGAACTTAAATAGCGTCCAAGTATCTTTTACAGGCTCATGGCTATTTGAGGTTAGATCTTATCCAGAAATATTTAAAGGCTAGATTTTTATGCTCAAGTAATGGTGTTTTTTGTAGGGTTCTTATTATTTGTTCCTCTTAATTGAAAAAGTTCCACAATTTTTTGTTCCAAGATCCCACATTGCTTGGGGCTGTATGGAAATAAAGTGCGTTATAGCTAAGGAGTTTTGTGACTACCAAGATCAAATAATCAGTCAATCCTTGTAAATGGGAGAGTAAGGTAAATAGAGCAGAAATAAAAACTAAACCTTTTTGCTGCAAAACTCTGTATTCTTTTTTGCCGTTCTGACCAGTAAATTGGATTCTGATTCAAAATACTCTTCTCTTTGAACCTTACAAAAGCAACTTTGTATATTATCAACATCATCTTCTTCACTTTTAAGGTATCGAAGTCTTAATCTATGGCTTAAACAATTGGTATGGGGAGTGGCCTGGGGGCATTTAGGTTAGTAGCTAAGATAGGTATGCGATTTCTTGGTAACACAAATCGTGCCGGCCATTCCTTTCTCTAGATAATGTCCTAGAAAGGGGGATTCTTTATATATAATCCAAGTTGACGGTTTCTTAACCTCAACTTTTACTAAAAAGGTAATATTCTTGTTGCTTGTTCTACCTTAAAGGCACATGTTCATATGGCTTCTTGTATTTGTTTGACGTCTCGTGGTCCTTGATAGTATACCTTTTTTTTCTCCCCCCTTGCCAGTTTCATAATCTTTGATTTGATATATAAGATCCTGCTTTTCGGTAAAGTTTAGTAGTCTGAAGTCTCCCATTATTGTTCACATGCTTCCCTCGATTACTGCAACAAACATAACCATTTTTCTACATCCATAGAATATGATAGTCAACTTCGGAAACTCTAGGACCACAATGGCTAGTCGATTCACAATGTAAGTGTTTTAAGCCATGGAAGTCCTGTGAAAAAAAAAGGGAAAACTGAGAACTTGAGACTAGTAATAATGATTACACAGGACAACCCAATGGTATCCAGCAAACTCTAATTAGGTTCTTTAGAGTTCAGTAAACACGCTCGTCAATCTGCTAATATCATACCAAGACCAGAAGTGCTTATTTTCAATCTGGGTAGACAGCATCAGGGCAGATGTGTTTTGCCCTGCTGTTATCAGTACATGTGAATAACTGAACAAGAGATGAGATCTTCATCCTGTCATGAAGAAGCTTAACATTGGAACAGAAGCAGTGAAATCTAGTTACAATGACAATGCCGACAACCATACATTGTGTTGCTTCCAAACACACTGAATGGACTTAATCCAGAGCTTCTGAAGATCCTTCTTTCATCCTTCAATGACAATAAATCAAAAACTTATTCAGCATTTTACAAATAAGATAGAAGAAAAATTCAATTGAAAAATCCCCAGTCCAGGTTGCGAAGAAAAATTCAACTAAAAAATCCTCAGTCCAGGTTGCATTATGCACATTTGTTGTTTCATGTCTGCATTTTCAAAGCCTCTATATTTAAGAACATATTGCCAGCCATCACACATACCTTCAATGTTAACAAGGGTTCAAAAATTGTCTGTGTAGTCTGGCTGCTGCAAGCCACCTACAGAATGTGGATTCACCTATGTTAATGAGACAATGTGGACACCAGGAGGAGTAGTTTACAATAGCGACTGCAACAGCTGGAGTAACGACCAAGAGCAACTATGCTATTCTTGCAACTCTTGCAAGGCTGGCGTGCTAGGCAGCCTGAAGAGGAGTTGGAGAAAGGTGTCAGTGATAAACATCATTGTATTGATTATCCTGGTGATTGCTTATGTAATTGGCTGTGCAGCCTTTAGAAACAATCGCCGAATGGATAATGATGAACCCTATGGTGAAGCAAGGATGACAAAAGCACAGCCAAGCAGAATCCAATTCTGAATGAAGTAAAGAAATGCCTGGATGTTTAGTTTGTCAAGTATGTATTGTATGCTTTTCTATTGCAATTTTAGGATGGCCTGTGCCCCGATAAGCTTTTGGTTCTTAATATTGAAAGACCAGTTGTATATGTTTTTCTATGAATAAATTTATTTCTTGTAACCAATCTTTCTTTTCTTATTTTAAATTAAAGAAAGAAATGTAATGTACATTCACTGAACTTGTTTCTTTCATTAAACACAATGTGGAAAGTGTTACCGCTGTTAAATACTGTCATAACTATACATAAGTGCAATTCTTCTATACTCTTTCAAGTTCTATGAATTTCTATGAACCAGAATAACCACCTGTAAGAATATATTAGGATTGCACGTGTGAAGTCTGAAAATCTACATTGTAAAGTGCTGAGTTAGATTTGCTTTGCAAATTAGGAAATTACAAACCTTCCAAACTAAATTCATTCTGGAAATGACCATATTGCAAGGGTTGCCGGTATATTTAACCTTTCCAGTCATCATTTATTTGCTTATGCGACTAAAAAGATGCTAACGGTTGAGATGGACTTGAAGCATATTAGAATATGCATGGTGGTTGTCACAAGGCTCAGCAATCCATGAAAGACACAGCTATTATCTTATTCAATGTATCAAAAACTAATAGCAAATATGAAAAGGTGAATAAGGACAGAGCTATTATATTTCTTAATCTTGGTCAGAGCTAAAAGAATAAGATAACTGTCAAAGAAAAGGAGGAGGAGACAAAAGTCTTAGGAAACACCCACACCGTGAAGCCAACTAACGTTCCAGATCAAGGGATATAAAAAGATAGACAAACATAAATTTTATGGCTTGGCCAGTAAAGTGTTTGCCATCTTATGTGTGTATCTGTTCAAAGTTAAAAATATGAACTATTCAAATCAAGCTATCTTTTAACTGAATATGCAGTTCCCTTCTCCTTCACATAATGCTCTCATTCAGAAATTAAAGGTAAACTATATATAAAATACAAGTTGAATTCAGATTCTGAAATCACATCTATTTCACCATGCCAATTGTTTCCACAGCCTGCCAAGTGAGAATCACAGAGAAGCTTCTAAACAGCAATTTGTAATAGCCAATGGCATCGATAAATAATATGCGCTTTTGATTGTTTTTGACCAAAAGATGTTTCTAGCATTAAACATCCTCATGGAAAAATTAAAGAAATCTTAATATGTATTCTAAAACAATCTAACTATCTGCGAGTTGTGTCAGCAATTCACATCCACATCATCAAACAGTGGAGGATATGTGTAAAGCTTTTAAGAAATTCAAATTGTCGAGAAAAGGCAAAAACAAAATTTAGTTTAAAACTGAGAGTTGATTTCCAATATTTCCATCTTAAGGGCTATCTTGTATTTCAAGAATTTAGTTTTCTGAAGTAAAGGGAGACGAATGACGTACAAACCAAAACTTTTTCTCTCCAATTTACCAACAGATGATAATAAACCAAAGATTTTGAAGATTGGTTAATATGCAAACGTGCATACTTGACAAAAAGCACAATTTAGATTCTAAACTGCTCTTACTTCATTTCACTTTGACTACTTGAATATTTCTCACGACTCCGTTCTGGAATCCATCTTGTGATAATGCGCTTTTCAACACTGTAGTTGTCTAAAACTGATGGAGAGGCAGTATCACAACCATTTTTGTTGACAGTAAGAACCAACAATGTCTTTGCAACACTGCCACAAAGTCGAACAGTCCCATAAATGTCTGACCATTCTGTTAATCTCCCGCACACACTTTCTGACAAAACAAGTACAGCATATTCTGAATGAACCAGAGAGGGATGGTGACGGTAGGCAACACAGTCCACACCATATTGAGACCCAGGCCTTACAACCCAGTTTTTTGTTCGAAGATGAGAATAAGCCTTGTAAAATTCTGGGAAGTTCGATCTCTGTGATTTCATCCGCTGCCACAGCTCTGCACTGTCTAGAACAACATTATCTCCACCAACAATTCTCAGGCATTTCAGAGAAAAGTGAAGATAAAAGGCTTCCTCCATGCCCAACTCAAACCACTGTTTATCCCTATCAGATGTGACAATTGGCCGACCAAAACATGCTCGAATGAGCAATTCAGTTTGTTCTACTTCCATAGCAAGAAGGACAGAACAGCCAGTTAGTAAACCACAAGCATCTGATTGAATTAGAGAACAACAAAGTTGTGAGACTATCTTTGACATGGGATCAGCCAAAGCTTTGGCTTCTGCACCCTTCCCTTTCCATCTTGGCCCCATTCTACTTTTCAAGCATATCAAGATGTCACTAGAACAATGTTGACAAAGGCAAGTTAATTACATTAATCACATTAAAGGATCAACTCCCAACAAAGAACAAGAGTAATCAAAGAAAATACGAGTGAAGTAGTCACAGTTACAAATCCATCAAATAGGAAAAGATAACTATTACTATCCCAATACAGTCACGCATCACCAGAGGAAGAAAGGCAAAGAATTAAGCATATTCAATAATAGGAAGAAAATAACAGTGAAACTGCAATCACTTACTTCCGAATAGGCAACGTATCTATAGGTCAATGATCAAACATGAAGAATACGTGAAATTCCAGAATCCCCCATCAACCAACAAGCAGTAAAACCCCAAATCCACACAGAGTCATGACCCACCAAAGTTCATGAATAGAAACTAAGAAAGAAACTAAAAAGAAGATATCTTTGGGCCACATGAATACATTTCTTCGTAGATCATGAACTGAAATTTAAAGTACATGATGATAATTAGCAATGTTTGTAAACGGCAAAGAAAAAAAAGTTTGAAATATTTCTACATTTAAGTATGTTAGTGTAATTTAGAAAGCATCCGAACCTGACGCTGCTGCTCAAAGTATTTATGGAGTAATCGTTTTTTGTAAATAAACTAAAACTAAAGTGTACAAGTTTATTCATAAGATTTATTACCATGCAATGGGTTATCGCACTGGAATTGCCACAGCTGAAGGAAGCCCTCGCATTAATCCTGGAGATGGAAGCGAATGGTTGGTGCCTCTCCCAGAAATCACGAGAGGAATACGCGGAATCCCTGGCAGTGAAGTATATACCTAACCTGAATTTGGGGTTTTTAACCTCATTTTGTTTGGGTAAGTACACCCAGCTTAAGATTTTCACTAGTTTTTTTTTTTTTGTGAATTTGTATACCCAAATTATGCAAATCTAATTTAAATATTTATAAATAGTTTTAAATAAAATCAATATTTCTGAAATTATTTATCATAATTTATAATAATTTAATAAAATCAATAATTGTTTTCTCACATTAAGGGCATATTTGGATAATAGATGATCAGCTAAAAATTTAGCTGATTGACTAAAATCAGCTGTTTGACTTAAATGTGTTTGGTAATTAACTGGTTGGGTTGGTTGTAAGCTGCTCCACACCAGCGTTTGGGGTAATAATCAGCTGATTACCCCAAACCCAAAATGTCAAGTTTGCCCAAAGACCTCTCATTCGTCTCTCTCGTTTTTTCCATAAGGGTCTTCGTGTTTTTCTCTCCACTCTTCGTAACCAGATGGGAATCGTCCAAATCAGGTTGGCCTTGATGGGATCTGGTCATCACCGGCGCAGTATCGTAACCAACGCCCCAACAACGATTTCTCATCTTAACTACCAAACCCTTTTCCTTCTTTCATAATCCTCTGATCTCCTTCTCTTTTCCGTCGAGTTCAAGCTAAAGCCTTTTCAATACTTGGTTAGATTCTATGATTGTTTCCTTCTTTGTTTTTTTTACTGGTTTTGATATGAATTTCACACTCTAATCTCTTCGCTTCTGTGTGTTTTTTTTTCTAAGGTTTTAGAGAAAGTGTCATAGGGATGGAGCTCTTAACGATCTTCACTTTCTCACCTTCGTCTCAAAAATTTTCTAGAAATATCTTCAGTTCACTTCCATCAAAAGTCATCTCTTTGTTCGTCTAGGTGTGTTAAATTCTTGAGAAAATTAGGATCTTAAATTAGAATGGATCTATGGGCACTGCATGTGAAGAATGCGACTGGAAACCCTTTGCTCCGGAGGAACCAATCTATTCTCGAGAAATCAAAATCAAAATAAAAAATTGGGGTTTTGGAGATTAGGGATTCGGGGCGCAAGATTTTTTCTTATGGGTGCAATTTATTGGTTATCAGAGTCATGGCCAAGAAGAATAACAACTCCTCTCTCCTTCTTCTTCTTCTTCTGATATCTCTCTTTCCCCCTTTCTTTATTTCTCTCTTAAAAGCATCCTAATGTTATACCATAAAAAGATTTGCTATTGGTGTTTTTTAAAATGTGTTGTTTGTTCATAGTGTAATTACTCGTTCATTGATTCTTTGGAATTTTTGAATTTTTAGTTTGGAGCAGTTATTTCGGTGTAGCTATCCGTAACAGAGAGATGTTGTTTGATGATGCTTTGATAACTCAGCTTGAAGATGCTTCATATGAACTTTTGATATTTGTGTACATGATATTTTTAGTAGAGCAATATCTCTTGAAGTCTGGATCTGTTGCTGCCTTGCAAATAAATGGCCATTCTTTTGGTTGCAGGAAGTTCGGAATTGCATCTTGGGTCTTCAGTGATTGGAACAATTGATGAAAAATTTGATAATGGTTATCTAGTTACTGTAAACTTGGGCTCCAGTCAGCTCAAAGGTGTTCTGTACCATATTCCTCATGCGTTTCATGAGTATTAGAAACCTCATGGTTTAGATGTGCCTCCCCGTCTAAAGCATTATGCTAGGCTAAAGCCTCAATACTATGGGCAAGAGAGGATTATCAGCAAGAAGATTGGGCTTCTGTGGAATAACCTGACAGAGATAGAAAAACAGGTACATGATTGCTCATTTTTCTTTACTATTACATTTTCTCAACTTATCTTTGCTTATGCAGTAACCAATCCTAAGGAGGAGAGGCTCCATTATCTTAATTGCAACTATTCATTTATTTGTTGGGGTTAATAACTTTCCATGATCCCATGCTATGGTAGTCTTAGAATGAAAATTCAATGTGAGTTCAAGGTAATTTTCCCCCCTTTTTCCTCATTTGCGTTGTTCAGATTTGACGTTTTTTATCACTAATGTTACAATTTGATGTTCTGTATCAGTAGGGCTTTTGGTTTCATGCTTTGCTTTACCGATGGACCTCCAGTTGATTTCAAGCACCCTATCAATCCTATGGAAGGTATTGATAACCAAAGCCGGCCATTAAAATTCTAGAACTCAGAGGTTTGTCAAGTATTTATTTGTTCTTTTTTTCACTGCACTGCAGAGCATTATGATTGTATCTGTTGATTTAACCAATTTGTTTTGTATCTGTTGATTTCATTAAATGAAGTGTGATAATGGTTGAGATATAAATGAAGTCTAATAGTATATCTGAGAAAGATCTGTCAATTTCTTATCTTTTTAGTTAATTATCTGTTTGTTCTTTTGGTTTATGAGAAATTTGTGTTAATTGTTGAAATTAATGTGTATTTTCCTGGTTATTGAGTTACGGGGACCCAATGAAAGGATTACAAGAAACAAAATTTTTGAAGATCCTTCTTCTTCATTTGGATCTGCTCTTATTCTGTGGGTATTTGTTTTGGAGTTTGGTATATAGATATTGGCTTTAAGGTCGCACGAAGGAAGGTTTTTGACTGCTATGGATTGTAGGATGTGGTTTAAGAGGCTTTAATTTATCTGTTGTTCTTATCACTACACTGCAGAGAATTATGATTGTATCTACTTTGTATTTGTTGATTTAACCAGTTTGATGTTTTGTGGGGGGATGTGGCAACTTTTATTATTTATTGCATTTATCTCCTACAGTATGCAATCTCAACTGTCCTTTTATTTAATGAAACTATCTGTTGATTTAATGAAAGTATATCTAAGATAGATATTTCATTAAATGAAGTGTGATAGTAGTTGAGATATAAATGAAGTCTGATAATATATCTGAGAAAGATGTTTTATGGGGTTGTAGCTTATTTTTTTATTTATTGCATTTAACTCCATTTGTTAAATCACGACTGCCCACTGTCACCTATAAAAAGCTAACACAATCTTACATTACCTGATCAGTGACTCTGATTCTTTATCGATCCTTGGTGGGTTCACTTAGATTTTGCTTTCTGGTGAGTTGTTTGTTGTTTTCTTTAATGCCAATGCTATCTTTCTTTATTTTCATTTGTAAGTTTTGTGCTTTCTATGTTCTGTCATGCCTCACTTGATTCAAAGGAGGATTGTTTCTATTTTCGATTGAATCTTGTGTTTTTGGGTTCTTGTTGGGTTTCAATGGGTACTTGTGTTTTTATCGTCTCTTGGGTTGTATTGAGTGTTAAGTTATGTTTGGTTGGGTCAAGCAAGTAGATTATGGAGATGGTGGTATCTAAACCCAAACTGCGACATGTCTTAAAAAATAACATTGATTAGGTTCAATTTAATTATAATACACGTCCAAGATTAAGGTTTGAAAAAAGCATGTTTGAGACATACGTTGTAACTTTCGTTAAAGCATTGTCGTTCAAACTTTGTTTAAAAATTATTTTGTTATTGGCAAACACACACACACACACACACACACATATATATACACACACAATAAAATGATTTTTTTAAAAAAAGTTGCTTGCCAATTTAGAGATGTAATAAGAAGTTAATGGTATGAATGATTAACTTGAAGGTACCAAGTATAACACAATTGTGTTCCTGTTATTTTGAATAGGGTTAGGAGGTTTATTTGCTTTGTTTGTAAGCTTAGAGTAAAATAATTACTAGGTCATGGGAAGATTACTAGAATTGACTGAAGTCATTATTTTTGTGTTTGTGTTTGTGTTTGTCAAGTTATTCAATAATTTAGACAATAACAGAGGCTGAATTGCTGTTAAATTATAAGCATTAACACTAACCTTTTTTCTTTTAATAGAGCATCAGCTTTAAAGTTTGGGGGCCCATGATATACAGTTGAGATCATTTTTGGTTCTGAATTGGTGTGAAGACTCTAGGGTGGAGTGGTAATGTTGGACCCCACACCCCACCCGTAGGTGTTTGCAGGTTATACTGCGGCGTGTGTTTGTGGGTTATACCGCGGCATCCAACCTTAATCACATCAAGTCATACAAACTTCACATATCACTCATAAACAAAATTCAAATCATCAATTTATCAATCAATTCACATATAATCAAAGTCATACCAATGAATGCAATAATTTCTTTCAATCATAATTTAAACTTATTCAAATTTACATATTCATACATAAAACAAGCAGATTGCCCGAAGGCACTTTTCGAAATTTCACTTTGTCATGTCGTGTCTTACTAGACACAGTCACAT
>JAOSBK010000205.1:9003807-9029371 GCA_027568895.1 Erythroxylum shatona | reverse complement strand
GCAACAAAACCTTGAGGTTGGGAGTTCGAATCCCAACCAAAGAGGACAATACCAATTAGTGTGTGGGTCGCGTGCAACCTTGAAGGACCCGGGGATCTAAGCCCGGCGTGTCCGCAAAACACGGACCCAACAGGTAAGGATTATAACTTAGGATTTTTATTTGTTGATATTAAAAGGTCTATTACTAATATAAAGAGTATTGTAAGGCATAAAACAACAGTATTGTATCGTATGATATAGTACAATTTCAAATTACAATTGTTTCAATTTATCATAGATTTATTCTATCACTAGAATAGTGCTGTCATTTGTTTTTTGGCTTATGCAGGAGCATATTCCTATTTATTCCTCTTATACAGGATCATATTCCTATTCAGTTATTTTTTGTGATGTTTTCCAACTTTTGTTACCTTTCATTTTTCAGTAACTCCATGTTTTCCTTTTGCTACCACTAGTACAAATTAGGATGGGATATCGTATTACATCTTTCTTTAAACACGATAGTTAAACATTATTTCTTCACACTCAGTGTAGTTTTAATTTTGTCTAAATTTAGACATATAACTATTTTTATTTGTACAGATTAAGTTTAGTATGATAAATGTTGATATTCAATTATTAATATATAAATCAAGATATAAATATAAAAGGGAAGGGAAAGAGAGTTGGACAATCACGATATAATTTGAAAGTAAAAAAGTATAACTTGTCTTGGACAATTAAAATTTTTTGTTAATTATATAATTATTTAATAGTTTTTCTTGTTACCAAAAGAATTATAATTATCTTCACATGTAACCAATGGAGGATGGACAAGTAAAGAAAGACATTCATAAATGAGGTGGGGGAACATGAGTCCTGGTCTTTAAATGCATAAAATATAGGGCATGTTTAGCATATTAAAATTATATAAATAAAGTTAAAAATTATTTTTATTGAAGTGGTGTGTTCAGTAATAGATGTTTATCTATTAATATTTAATTTGATTATGAACACAGTAATTTGTTTAAATTATTATATATAAACAAAAAGTAATTTAATAAAAATGTTTTTATAATATATATAAGTTAACTCTATTACTTATTTTAAATTAAGAAATCAAATAATTTTAAATGAAGTAATAAATAAAAATATTACGATGATAAAATAGTATTTATATATTTATTTTGTTGAAATAGTTTGATTAAAATTAGTAAAACTAATTAAGTAGTGAAATCAAGTGCAAATTGATTAACTATCATATAATTTTTTTCGTCTTATATAATTAGATGGCATCATCCCAAAAAGGAACTAAAACAGGAAGTCGAGGAGAAATGATATAGGTGGGATTCGTTGGCCAAAATAAACTCTTCTTATTTTTTGCGATATTTGTAACCAACAAATTGAAAGGAGTAAGGGAAAACACGGTGGAGTTATTGGTAAAAGGTTACCGTGGAAAAAGGTAGAGGAAGAGTTTCACAAAGCAACCGACTTACCATGGGGTAAAACTAAGCTTAAAAATAAGTTTGATTGGATGAGAACTAGATGGAGTCTTTGAAAACAATTGAAAGGGAAAGAAACAGGATTAGGATGGGATTATGACAAAGAAACAATTGCTGCTAGTGAAGAGTGGTAGACTATGAAGATTAAGGTTATCCCCTTTTCTTCCTTTACTCTAATGGTAAATAGTTAGTTAAAAATAAGTTATTTAATTTTTTTTAGGAGAACATCAATTTTAAATCATTTAAAGAGGAAGGGCTTGAACATGAGCTTGAATGTAAGTTAGATTAACTTTTTGGATGTTTGGCCCAAGGAGAGACTACACTTTGTCCCGTGGCTGAATCTCCACAAGGACAATGAGAAGTTGAGGAATTATATATTCCTTCTCCACCTACTAGTCATAATGCTCATCATTAATTGTCAGCTTATCATAATCATGAAAATATACATGAGACTAGTGGTCTAAACAATTGGGAAGAAGTGTGGAGAGAATCTACCCCGACCCCTCAAGCTACACATGATGAAAGGAGTGAGAGAAGAAGATGCCAAAGGGTTTTAGAGGGTGATGGTTCAGAAAGTAACAAAAAACAGATTCCACTAAAAGGGCAGGAAGATCTACAACAATGTATGAGAGGCTTGACGACGTGATGCAATTGATTCAAGAGAGGCAGAGTGCAACAATAGAGATGAATAAATCCATGATGAAATTTTTTGATACAATGAATATTGGAATATTGAAAGAATATTGAAAGAAATACTAAGATATTTAATATTTATACCCTTATAATTTTTTTAAAGTTATGTCCTCAATAGTCATTTTACACATCAACAGCTAATACTAAACAACTAATTTTATCAAACATCAAATGACAAACAGCTAATGCAATCAGCTAGTCAAATCAGTTGATAGAATCAGCTATCAGCTAACAGCTAAAAGAATCAGCTAACAAAGAATGCAATCAGCTGATTGCCAAATAGAGCCTAAATGAGAAAATAGACTAAAAATTTTATATTCTCAAGATAAATTTGTTTCAATTAGCGTTGATATTAGCTATATGCCAAATTAATCAGCTTAAAGCATATGATTAACACTAATCGTGCGACCTCATTTACAAGTGGTTGTATAACCTATATTGTTGAAAATTGTCAATATGACGTGTAACTTATTATTTAAAATCACTTATAAAGTAAACTGGTTTACGAACAAATATTATTTTTATATATATTGTTTCACTTGTACAGAAGCTAGTTACTTTTTTAGTTAGCCTGTTATTAGTTAGCTCCTAGAGATTTTTGTATATAGGATTGAGAACACTGTAGATAGTAATCAGAGAGAAAATTTCTTGGCTTAAACTTGTATATCGTATCAGAACAAGTTCCTGATCTAAAATTGAGCTTGATAACTTCGTTGTTTTTCTATTAACTATCTTCATCGAAGTGTGGAGGAAGAAGTTTTGGTTTGAGTTTACAAGATGAAAGGAAATCAAGAATGGAGAACTTGGTTAATCAAAGTACAAATGATTCATTAATTCTGCAAGGATCAGATCATCCTAGAATGACTTTAGTAACAACTTTACTAAAAGGTACAATTATCTTTCATAGAGTCATGCCATGAAGTTAGCTCTCAAGGCAAAAATGAAGTTAGGTTTTATAGATGGCAGATATAAAATACTGAATGAAAATTCCTCAGTTTATGATTCATGGTGTAGAGTTGATAGTATTGTTACTTCATGGATGCTAAATTCAATTTCTAAAGATATTATTGGTGCTTATTTGTATGTGTCAAGTGCTTTTGAACTTTAGAAGGAATTAGAAAAGAGGTATAAGGAATGTAGTGGTCCTCTTCTTTATTAGTTACAAAGAGAAATAAGTACAATTACACAAGGAAATATGATTGTTGTTAGATATTTTACAAGATTGAAGAAGCTCTGGACTGAGCTAGGATGTTTGATGCTGATACTGAGGTATTCATATGGCCACTGCACTTATGGTATTAGGAAGAGAATAGAGGAGATAAACTTAATTAATAAGCTGATACATTTTTTATTGAGCCTAAATGGCAATTATGATCAAGTTAAGAATCATATTTTGGTGAGATGGATCCATTACCGATCATTGACAAAGCTTATTCAGTAATCTTAAGGGTGGAGAGACAAAAAGAAATAAATGTGGCGATTACTAACAATAACAACAATAATGTCATGCTAGTTAGAGAACAATGAATAAGACATATAAAGGAGGGAAAGGAAGTCATAGAAGAAGAGATATGATGAATAAATCTGAATTGAAATATGATTTCTATAAAATGGAAGGGCATACTAAAGATGCTTCAAGATACATGGATACCCATACTAGTCATTGGTATAAGGAATAAAAAGAGCAAAGATCAAAAGCATGGAAGAAAAATGTGGTGAATATGGTAGAAATAGAGAAAGCAGGAGAAATGGATAGAAATCAGTTAAAAAAATACAAATGACTGGCAGCTCAGTATTTCTGGTATGATTCACAGGAGGTTGACGGATTCATAAGTCGGAAAACAAAATCTGGATCAAATAAATGAAATAATGTGAATTTTACACATTTTGAAAAATTTACAGGTACCATAACACATAGATCTCTTAGTTCTCTTGAATTAATTAGAAATGAATCTTGGATAATAGATATTGGAGCTTCGAATCACATATGCATAGATGTTAAGAAAATGAAAACCATAACTCCATCCAATCAGCCAACCCTAATTTACCTACTAGATGGAACTATCAAGTTTATTCACCATATAGGTGATATAAATTTGACAAATAGAATAACCTTAATCAAAGCCTTACATATACTTAGCCTTTAATTGAACTTGATATTTGTTAATAAGTTAACAATTACAGCACATATAAAATTCACCTTTTATCCATCTTTCTGTCTTCTATAGGACTTGAAGACTAATGAAACACTAGAAGTTAGAAAAACAATAGGCAAATTGTATATACTTGATCCCTCTTTGTTTGATCAACAAATCATTGACTCTCATATTGCTAAAGCCAATTGCTTTCCGTAGTCTTTCGCAAATAAAGGGTTTATCGTAAATGTGTAGTATGGCATAATAGATTTGGTCATCCTTCAAATATTGTAACCACTCACATTTGTTCTATGAATAAAATTCATTTTGAATACCCAAATGTTTGTGATATCTGTACCATTGCAAAATTCTAGAGAAATCCCTTTCCGACTATTGATATACATACAACTAGGTGTTTTGAACTCATTCATGTGGATTTATGGGGTCCATATTATACTCCTAGCCTTAGTAGTTCAAAATTATTCCTAACTATTATTAATCATTTTAGCAAATGTTCATGGGAATTTATACTAAAATATAAATCTCAAGTCCCTTTAGTTCTTTAATCATTTTTTCAAATGACCCAAACACAATTCAATCTTAAGGTATAAAAATGCAAAGTGACAATGGATCAGAATTCTTGAGTCACGATTGTCTTTTGTTACTATCCAACAATGGAATTTTACATCAATGATCTTGTATTCATACCCCTAAATAGAATGGAGTTGTAGACATAAAACACAAACATGTGTCACAAGTTGCAAGAGTCATGATGTTTCAATCACATTTACCAAATAGGCATTGGGGAGACTTTATCCTTACTACCGCTTATATAATAAATCATTTACCATCTGTTAGAATAAGTTGGAAAACTTCATATGAAATTCTTTTCTATAAACAATAAACACCTTCAAAGTTTTGGATGCCTGTCTTTTTAATGCAAATACTAAACCTGAAAAAAGAAAGTTTGATACCAAAGCACATCAGTGTGTTTTTATTTGATATATCCATGGATAGAAGATGTATAAACTTTATGATATTCAAAACCATAAAGTTCTTATTTCAAGAGATCTTCAGTTTCATGAAAATATTTTTCCTTGTCATAAACTACAAGAACCTGAATAAACTACTCATTTACCGAAACTTTTTAATTTACCAGAACCTGATGAGCTATTTCCTTGTACCCATTCAAATGATTTTCAAATAGACATAAATTCTTTTTATCCACTAGATCAACCTAAACCAGTACAAGAATAACCAATAACCCAAACACATAACCACCATTGTTGATACCTAAAAAGTCATGATTAAAGAAAAGTGCCAAAGTCAGAAAAGCACTTGCATGGTTGAATGATTTTGTTTCCCATAATATGCAATCTGCTCCTTTGTTTACCAACTTTACAAACCTCACACCAAATACATTTCCTTATCCTAAATCACCTGAATGTTCTACATCTTACATGTCATTTTTAGCTGTAGTGTCTAATATTTAATAACCATTTTCTTTTCATTAAGCTAGACTTAAAAATGAGTGGGCACATGCAATGAATGTAGAATTAAATGCACTTAAGAGAAATAAGACATGGGAGCTAATGGAATTACCACCAAGAAAGAAGGCCATAAAATCAAAGTGGAGATATATAAGTGAAAATGAAACCTAATGGAACAATTGATAGATACAAAGCAAGCTTAGTCACCAAGGGATATAACCAGGTTCAAGGGATTGACTTCAGGGATAATTTTTTACTAGTATAATGATCAGAATTTTCTTGGTTATTGTATCTGCTTATTTATGGTAACTTCATCAACTAGATATCAATAATGCTTTTATTCGTGGATATTTGGATGAAGAAGTATACATGATATCTCTTAAAGGTTAAAGCTTAAAAACATCAAGTTTGCAAGTTGATTATATCATTGTATGGCTTAAAGCAAGCCTCAAGACAGTGGAATCAAAAGCTTACAACAAAATTGCAACAACTTGGCTTCATTCAATCTTCGAATGATCATTGTTTGTTATTAAAAAAACGAACTCCTATTTCTTGAGCTTAATTGTTTATATTGACGACGTTCTTCTTATAGGATCTTCAGAATTATAAATACAAAAGGTGAATCAATTTTTGCATGAACGGTTTATTATAAAGGATTTGGGTTATAATAGAGACCAATTATTAAGGCCAACATATATGAAGCCCAAGATGTGGAAAGTTTATAAGTGGAAGAATAAAAAGGGTAAAGAGGGGAGATAAGAGTGAAAAATAAAGCTGCTGAGTTGAAGTTAGTTACATAGGGAGAGAATAAGAGGGGTGAGGAATATAAGGGAAAGTTAGTTTTTGGAAAAGGTTTCTGTTATAACATAGGGATATTTTCTCTAGGAGGAGCTCTGACTCTGGACACTCTTTTGTTAGGGTTATTGGCTCTTTTTCTTCTTAATAATAAATTCTATTTCTACCTTTATCATTTAGGGAATCCGTCAATTGGTCTTACCTGCCAAATAGTTCACCAATGCCTTTAAAAATGACAAATATGATGGATTTATTGGAGAATCAAGTTACAGAATTGGAGTATTCCGTTAAGTCTTTGTTGGAGGATTTCAAACAATCTTTATTGATGAAAATTAGCAAGGGGTTAGGACGTGAGACTGGGGGAAGCTCTGGTGGTGGTGGTTCCTATTTTGGTAGGAGTAGAGATGGTTTTGATGAAGGCGATGTTTCCAAAATTTTGGGGGATAACTCTACCGAGTATCATATGGTAGTGAAGAAGATAGAACTGCCATCATTTAATGGTGAGGACCCCATTGGTTGGATTACATGGGCAGAGACTTATTTTGAGGTCCAAAACACTACTGATGACGTCAAAGTAAAGCTAGCTAAGTTCAGTATGGAAATACCAACGATTCACTGGTTCAACTTGTTGCGTGAAATAAAGGACCATCTCACCTGGCTCAAGTTGAAGTAGGCATTGATTGAGAGATACAACGGTCATCAGTATGACAATCCGTTTGAGGAGATTTTCGATTTGCATCAAACTGGGAGTGTAGAGGAGTATATCGCAGAGTTTGAACTGATCTCATTATAAGTTAGTCACTTGCCAAAGGCACAGTGTCTAAGGTGCTTTATCGTAGGTCTCTCTTTTGAACTGCATTGTAGGGTGTGTACCTTTAACCCATAGACTCGCTCACAGATGATGAAGGTTGCGCGTTTGGAGGTAGAGATGTCAGCTGGAGATCGTGTTGTTTGGAAACCACACATTTCTTATCATTCTTATAGGTTTCATTTGAATAAATGAGGTAACCTGATGGTTAGAGAATATGAGGGGAGGACCCAATTGGGTCGTATAGAATTTGTGGGCTCGGAATTAGCGAATGAAAATAGGGTTAAATCATGTTTGGGGAGTTCCTTTGTGTCTAATGACAAAGAAACAACATCGTCATTCTCTGTTTCTCATTTATGACTAGACAAGAAAGGGGGAGCTAACGGTGATCGGAGTAGGGGGTTGAAGCACCTAACGTACCTAGAACTTATAGAGAGGAGATCTAAGGGGTTGTGTTTTCGATGTGGGAATAAGTTTCACCCATTACATTAGGGTCTTGAAAAATAATTACGATTGTTGATATTGGAGGATGATAAGAGTCCCAGTGAGGGAGAGGTTCTGGTAATAGAGATTGATGGGCACGAAGAAGAATAAGGCTATGGGTATGTGTGGACTCACCAACGAAATTATGGAGGAAGTGGAGACAATGAAGTTAGAAAGGAAATTGAAGGGAGTTCCTATATTGGTTTTGGTGGATAGTGGTGCCACTCATAGTTTCATCTCTCCCCAGGTGGCTGCTACTTTGCTCAAGCCAGGGAGCTTGGGTTCAAATTGGGAGATGGTCATAAGATTTCTGTCAAAGGTAAATGTTTAAACGTGCTGCTTCACTTTGGAGAAATTGATATGACTGTGGATGTTTATGTGATTGATTTGGGAGGATTGGTAAGCGGTGTTAAGAGTGACTTGGTTGAAAAGTTTATAGAAGGTAGTTATAGATTAAGCCGAGTTATCTATATCTTTCTAGAACCAAGGAAGTTCAGTGTTGCTATAGGGTGTAATTAAGAGTGCAGGCCTTTTGCGTAACAAAAAAGGGGACTTAACTTGTTCATCCTCTTTTCATGGGTTGATATAGGGAATAAAGGGTGTCGATGATGAAGGAGGGAAAGTTTCTGTCACTGAGTTACTAAGCAGTGAGAAATAAAGAGCTCTCAACAAAATTATAGAAACATTTTTGGAGGTATTCAGTGAAAGGAGGGGTCTCCCTCTAATAAGGTTAACAAAGCTTGGTATTGAATTGCATCAAGGGTTGGTCCAGTAAATGTATGCCCATATTGTTACCCGCATTTGCATAAAAGAAGATCAAACAGTAGGATGGGAAATTGCTTCAACAGGGGGTTATATGGCATAGTTCTAGTCCTTTCTCAAGCCCAATAATTTTGGTTAAGAAGAAGGATTCTACATGGCGCAAAAGTGTTGTTGATTACTGTGCCTTTAATAAGGTTACTTTCTGGATAAGTACCCAATTTCAATGGTGAATGAATTACTTGATGAGTTGAATGGAGCAGACTAGTTCTCTAAATTGGATTTGAAGTCAGGTTATCATCAAATTTGAATGAAGGAGAAAGATGTTCACAAAACTACTTTCCATACTCATAAGGGTCATTACAAATTCCTTGTGATGCATTTCGAATTAATAAATGCACCCGACACTTTTTAAGCCACAATGAACTAGGTGTTTAATCCTTATTTGCCACAATCTGTCCTAGTTTTTTGGATGACATACTCGTTTATAGTAAGGATTGGGCCACTCACTTATTTCATTTGGCATACATCCTACAAATATTGCAGTAACACTGTTTTGTGGCCAACAAGAATAAATGTATCTTTGGAGGGGAGGGCGGGGGAGCAAGTGGAATACTTGGGTCAAGTGATTTCAGGAGCAGGGAAGTCAGTAGATCCGAACAAGATTAAAAGTTTTATAGAGTGGCCGGTACCTCACAATGTTAAAGGCGTTAAGGGTTCTTGGGCTTAATTGGTTAGTACCGTAAATTTATCAAGGGATATGATAAATTGTCTAAGCCCTTGACTGAATTAACAAAGAAGGAGGATTTTCATTGGGAGAGTAAGAACGGTATGCTTTTGATAGACTGAAAGTGGCCCTAACTCCTGTACCGGTATTATCTTTTCCTTACTTCACTTAACCTTTCCAAATCGAATATGATGCTTTGGGTAAAGGTGTAGGAGCAGTGTTGATGCAAAACAAAAAATCTATAACTTATTTCAGTAAGGCCTTGGCTAATCAAAACTTGTCCAAATCTATGTATGAAAAATAGTTGATAGCTTTAGTTTTAGTGGTGCAACATTGGTGACATTATCTATTAGGTCACATTTTTGTAGTCTTTACCGATCAAAAGAGTTTGAAACATCTGTTACAGCAGAGCATAGCTATTTGTGATCAACAGAATTGGATTTTGAAACTATTGGGATACCACTTTGAGGAAATTTATAAGCTAGACCCTGATAATAAAGCTGCAGACGCTTTATCTCTCTTGCATAAAGTAGAGGAGTTTCACACTTTAGTGTTATCGCCAGTTTGGCATCAAGGGAAGGCTATGGAAGCAGAGATTTTACAGGATGCATTTTGCAGAAAATTGTGGTAGATTTATAGGCTGATCCGCAGTCTTGGCCTAAATTAAGCTTGTATAAGAACGTACTACTTCATAAGGGCAGACTGGTTATTCTTTCTTCTTCTACCTTTGTTACTATACTATTGGAAGAATTTCATTCCTCTCCAAGTGGAGGTCACTCTGGTTTCCTTAGGACTTATAAACGCATTGCAGGGAATGTGTATTAGATAGGTATGAAGAAGCGAATTCAAGAGTTTGTGAGAAGTTGTGATGTTTACCAATGGCAAAAGTATGTTGCTACTTCTCCACTTGGGTTACTGCAACCACTGCCGATTCCACAACAAATATGGGAGGATATTTCTCTTGATTTCATTACCAGGTTGCCAAAATCTGAAGGGTATTATGCAATCTTAGTTGTGGTGGATCATTTTTCAAAATATGCCCATTTTGTTCTCCTTAAACATCCATTTATGGCGGTAGCAATTGGCACTGACATCATACCACAGCAGACGAGTTTTAAATATCTTGGGTCTGTCATTCAAAGTGACGGGAATATCGATGTCGATATTGTACATCGCATTAGATCAGGCTGGGCCAAGTGGAGAAGCGCATCAAGGGTTTTATGTGACAGGAAGATTCCCTTAAAACTCAAGGGGAAGTTTTATAAAATTGTGATTCATCCAACCATATTATATGGGGCAGAATGTTGGCCTACCAAACATAGGCACATAAGACAGTTGTTGGTAGCAGAAATGTGTATGCTTAAGTGGATATGTGGCATTACTAGGAGAGATAAGGTTCAAAATCGGGTGGTAACAGATAGAATCTAGGTAGCCAACTTTGCTGGCAAGTTGAAAGAGACTAGGGTTAGATGGTATGGACATGTGTGGAGGAGGCTCTCCGATGCTCCGGTTCGAAGCTGTGAGGGTATATCACTTAGCGGATCTAAGAGGAGGAGAGGGAGGCCTTATAAGAACTGGCGAGAAGTGATCTAAAAGGATATGTCAGAGTTGGCCTTTAATGAGGTAGTCGCTAGAAATAAAAAAGTTTGGTGCGATCGGATCAGTGTAAAGAATTGACCGTTCCAGTTACCCATATCAGTAGGAGGCATTCTGCTAGGGTCTATGAGGGAGGTCCCCCTACCTACTGCATGACAAGGAGGGATGGACTTTATAGCATTCTAGGTTCTCGCATATTTATTTAGTTATTTCTTTCTTTATTTATTTTATGTCTTTATTTTTTTTAATGAAGTGTTTCTGTAACTTGCATCATACTTATATTGTCTCATTTGCATGTGGGTCTACCGGAAATAGCCTCTCTACTATGTAGGGGCAAGGCTGCGTACTATCGGACCTCCCTAGACCCTGCTTCATTGCAGAATTTCAGATTGGGTGATGATGATGATGATGATGATTTTTGCCAAAGAGATCATTCACTTGTATGGCATACCACAGTCAATCATCAGTGACAAGATCCCTTATTTGTCAGTAACTTTTGGCAAGAGTTATTCAAGTTCCAAGGAACAACATTAAAAATGTCTTCTTCTTACCATCCATAAACTAACAGTCAAACCGAGGTGGTTAATAGGTGTTTGGAGATGTATCTATGTTATTTTACATCCGAGCAACCTAGGGAATGGCAAGTTGATTGTCTTGGGTAGAACTGTGGTATAACACCGCCTTTCATATTTCTGCGAGTATCACACCCTTTGAGATTGTGTACAGAAGAAAGCCTCCCACTGATTTGAGGTTTGTGTTAGGCAAAACTGAGGTTGAGGCTATGAGTAGAGAATTACAGGACCATGATGAAATTTTGAGACAACTGAAGTACAATCTGTTGAAAGCTCAAGAGCATATGAAGTTTTATGCTGACAAACACAGAAAACTCCATGTGTTTGAGGTAGGAGAATGGGTCTTTTTAAAGCTGTGCCCACATAGACTGCAAACCGTAGTGAGAAGAATTAATCAAAAGCTTGCACCTCATTATTATGGCCCCTATCAAAATTTGGAGAAGTATAACGATGTGACATATCGCTTAAATTTACCAACACAATCACAGGTTCATCCCGTTTTTCACATGTCGTAGTTGAAGCAAGTAATTGGACAATATACTGTCGAAGCAGAATTGTCTAAAGAGTTGGAAGTTGTCGCTGATGGAGTTATTAAGCCTGTTAAGGTTCTAACACGTAGGGACTTTTCGGTGGCAGGTGTCAACCAGCAGCAGGTACTGGTTCAGTGGAAGGGAGGTGCGGAGGAAGATGCTACTTGGGAGGATGTTATGACTCTTAACAACCAATTTCCTAACTTCAACATTGAGGATAAGACTGAATTTGAAGATGATAGCAGTAATAGAGACCAGTTATTAAGGCTAATATATGTGAAGCCTAAGATGTGGAAAGTTTATAATAAGAAGGGTAAAGAGGGGAGATGAGAGTAGTAGAGTGAAAAATAAAGCTACTGAGCTGTAGTTAGTTACGTAGGGAGAGAGTAAGAGGGGTGAGGAATACGGGAGAAAGTTAGTTTTTGAAAAAGTTTTCTGTTATAATAGAGGTATATTCGCTCTGGGAGGAGCTCAGGCTCTGGATACTAGGGAGGAGCTCAGGCTCTGGATACTCTTTTGTTAGGATCATTGGCTCTTTTTCTTCTTAATAATCAATTCTATTTCTACGTTTATCATTTGGGGAATCCATTAGGTTATGCCAGATATTTTCTAGGATTGGAGATTTCAAGATTTGTCAATGGTCTTTGTGTGAATCAAAGAAAGTATACTCTGGATATTTTAAATGATGTTGGTTTACTTGGTTCCAAATCAGCAGCTACGCCATTCCCAAAGGGCTATAAGTTTAGTGCAAAAAGCTGAGAATTACTAAATGATCCGAAGCAATATAGATGGTTGGTAGGAAGATTATTATATTTGCAGTTTTCACGTCTTGATTTTTCGTATGTAGTTCAATAGCTTAGTCAATTTGTTCAAGCTCCTAAATCATCACATTGGGATGCGGTTATGCGTATCTTGCAGTATATCAAGGGTTTTATTTATCTATTCTAAAAATTCTTTTGAAATTGAAGCTTATTGTGACGCTGATTGGGTATTGACACTATTTGACAATCAGCTGATTGCATTAGCTGATAGCTGATTATATCAGCTGATTTGTCCAGCGGATTACATTAACTATTTGTTAAAGATGTTTGGTAAAATTAGTTGTTTAGTATTAGTTGTTTATGTGTAAAATGACTTATGAGGACATGAATTTAAAAAAATTATAAGGATATGAATACTATATATCTTAGTAGGCATTTGGTTTGAGCACAGGGTTGGCTATGGATATGAGTATAATAATAGAAGGGGATGAGGATGGGTATGAAAAATAAAAAAAAATGATGTTTGGTTTGTAACTTAGGTTTCTGTATTAATATACCTGGAGAGATTTCAAATTAAAACGAGATATTTCAGAAAATATATCTGGAGGCGCAGAACAAAAAATTCCTTTGTTGATGAGACGCAATAAGGCAGGATGAGAAATCGTAAGGAATTAAGAAACGATAAGGAAGTAAAGAGGATGGTAGGACAAAGGTTGGGGATAAAAGAATAAAAAAATAAACGTGATAAAAATTTAGATTGGAATGAAAACTCGATACCCAACCTCCTTGGTGGGTTTAGTAGTTTCCCAAATTTAATGGGATAAATCCATTCCTCTGGAATTGAAAACCTCAACACAAACACTATTTTTTACAATTATTCCATTCCTTCGTCCCAAACCCTCAAACCAAACGCCCCCTTAGTATTTCGTTGAATATTCTTATAGAAATTTAGATTTTAGATATTTAATTCTTCAAAAATTAAGTTTATAACTCTAACAAAAAATATAGAACATATAATAATAATAATAATAACAACAACAACAACAACAACAACAACAACATCAAGAAGAAGAAGAATAATAATAATAATAATCATCATGATGATGATGATACATCCAAATATAAAATATAATTGTAATTAGGCATAAATTGACTTGCAAAAATTAATTAATGTATAACTTTGTTTATTTAAGAGGGTATAATTGATTTTTTACTTTCACATATTTAGCTAAAGATGAAAAAGCTACTCAGAATGTTGCTATTGTGCAGCTTTTTTAAAATCATCGTTTTGATATAAATCAACCAGTTGTTCATATTCTTATCAAACAAAACTTTCAACTGTTTGAAATAGTCAAACAACTGAAAGACATGAATGAGCTAATTTTTAACTGATTCGACATTCACTAAACGCAGCCATTATGTCTTGATACTAGAAGATCTTTAATTGGATATTATATTTTTCTTTGTGGTTCACCAATATCATGAAAAACTAAGAACCAAAATATAGTTTCTCGTTCATCGACAGAGGCAGAACATATAAACATGGGAGTTACAGTTTGTGAATTACAATGGATTATCTATCTCTTGAATGATTTTCAAGTTACAATACATTTATTGATTTCTTTGTAGTGTGATAACCAAGTTGTAATTCATATCACTTCTATTCCTCTTGTAAGAGACAAGTACAAACAAGGGTTGATCCTTCCACAACATATTCCTTCCAAGTTTTAGGTTGCAGATTTGTTCACAAAGTCTCTTGCCACACCTCTATTTCAGCATTTTCTCTACAAGTTAGACTTGCATGTTATTCACCAAGCTCCAACTCGAGGGCGTGGGCGTATGAACAAATATTGTTTTATTTATATATATTGTTCCCCATGTGCAAAAGTTAGTTACTGGATATTTTTGTATATAGTTTTGAGAACACTGCAGAGGGTAGAAAGAGAGATTTTCTGAGCTTGTACAGTTTACGCGAGATTCAAAATGGAATGAGCACCATAAAGAATGGTGCAAACATGTTACTATAATTACGATATTGTGAAGTATCGTATTAAATAGCCACTTCATTCTTGTATAACGTTAAACATTGTGCTGTTTAATGTTTCTGTTTGAAGAATTCAATCTGTCATTGCAATCATCCACACCAAGCTCGTGGTCACGCAGCTTAAGCTCAAAGTCCGCAACTTCCTCTCCTCTGTGTGGAAGCTAATGAAGCTCTAGAACAAGTTTGCATCTTTACTCATAATAGCGGACTCTGCTCCAATTATGGACGGTGAACTGTTCGGTAATTCAAGTTCACGCACTTGATGTACAGTCATCCCATACCATTCATCAATCCATCCAAAACAATTTCGATTACCTTCTACAAAGAGACTCTTTTCACCCTGTGGAAGAAAATAGTAATTTCTTATGACATTGCATCTCAAATTCAAGTTCTATCAAGTTGTACAGAACTTACAGCGATTAAAGCTTGCTCAAGGCGATAACCGAAACCCCAGTAAGGTGCATCTATTGTCACCAGCTTCTATGCTGTCATGACAGGATTGCAACTACCCTGCATTCCACAACTAATTATCAAAAGCTAATATTTACGCAACAGTTCGCGGTAGTTTTCTTCAGGGAAATGACTCAAATGAGAGATTGGCAGGCAAAACCCTTCACTCTATTGGAAACAAACAAAATGTGATGAGTTTCTTGAATTTTCAGTTCAACGAGGATGGCCGTGAGATGGAGAGAGGAAGTACATCTTCACTTGCTAACAAGTAATATATGAAGCTGTAGGCTATATTTCATAAGCAGCTGCACTCTGCTTTTCTTCTTCTTTTCTTTTTTTTTTTTCCATATTGACATGTTCAGCTGCAACTATGAAAGAACCTACCTGCCATGCATCCAAAAGTGGGCCACGACCAGTTTTTGCAGATTTGAATTTAGAGAAGTCCACATTGTTACTTCCAATAACATAGCTCCAATAATCTGTAGAAGGTGAACTTATATCAATGTATTCAACCTCTCGTGACGCCAGTTGTTCTTCACTTAAGCCATGCACCTGTTTAGTGATAGATGCCAAAGAAATAATAAGATGATGAGCATGATAATACTCAATCACTAGACTACGATATAAGTCATAAGTTCAGTCAATTATGAAGAAAAAAAAGAAGTACATGCTTTGGAAATCTTAGCTTACATTTTCTGACTGCCCATTGTCTGCCTTGTGAATAGTTTCAAGAGTAAGAGAAAACTTGGTGAAGTATGGGCACTGCAGAAATGCAAACAACTCAACATATCTCTCGACCTTTTTGTTGAAGAATGTCATTTATCAGTGTATATAAGAGAAAAGTGAATACCTTCATTACTGCGAGCGAGCATTGGATCCATCAGCACAGAGCAGGAAACATATTAACACCGTTGACTAAAAGGTCTAGAAATTCAATAATAAAGGGGAACTGAATTGCAGAAACAGGAAATGGGAAACCTGTTTTGCATCTGGGATACGCATTCCAGGCTTCTTCTTGCATGATGAGAGCATCTGTTGGTGCAAAACTAGCAAGCCAAGTAGGTGCTTTGCTGAAGAAAACAATATGTAAAACAAGAGAAGATAAGAATAAAAATGTAACTTAAAAGTTAAAACCAATACATCGTAAGTCGTCGCAAGACTCAGGAGCGTCTTATATGTAATCTGCAAAAATCCCCTCGTGGCTATATAGAGATGAAAACTAATCACCATATAATTATAAACAGTCAACCAAATAAAAGAGAGAGTTATCCTGTCTCTCCAGTTGCCATCTACTGTTTCTTATAAATTCACTCCTTCTCCACAAGGGAATGTCAGAGAACGCCTTATTACGTGTGCCATTCAACTCAAGCACAGCTTAAAAACTGAGATTTTGGACAGATAAACTAACCACTGTTATACTTTAAGGATCACAATCAGTGCTTCAAGTTTGGAAAAAAGAAGGCCATTAATTAAGCGAAGTTGCATCTTTAAGACACTTGACTCCTTGTTAACTCGTCAATTTCAAGTATTCTTTTTTAATAAGACCACTGAACAGGTCCAGAAGCTAATTATGTCAAAACACAATTGTCGAATACCTTTGGAAGCGATAAATCTTGGAGGTGTACTGGCAATTTCCAAACTCATCATCCTCAATGAACTTGTTCTCCAAAACTTCAATACCCTCAGTACTAGTCGTATTTTGTTGCTGCATCCTCATGTTGGTATATCTCATGCCTACCTGATACTGAAAGCCCAAATATCATGAACGTACAGTACCAAACAGATTTCTGTGGTTTACGGGATTTAAAGCTATACATTGGGTACATACCTCTTCCAATGACAAGGGCATGACAATTCGACTTCATTGAAATTGGCCCCATAAAAATTCACGAGTTAAGGTACAAACGACGCGCAGAATACAGAATCCTCGAGAGAAAGAAGTAATGAACAAGTTTTCTGATTAAGAAGTAGCTTTTACAGAAAACAGATCTAAAGGGTGAATTTGAGAGGACAAGTCACAGTCACAAGCCAGTGGGCTGCAAATCAGAGGTCTAGTACCAAAATTGGAGAAAAAGAAGAAAAGTCACAAATTGAATCACACTGTCATTATCAATTTCCAAGCACATAGGCTTTTCAATATGAAAAAATATATTCAAGGATGCATAACCTGTCAGAAACTTTCCGTTGAATAAAACTAATAAAGATTCAGATGTAACTTCTGTACAAAAGGGTCTCCTCAAAACAGAGGATTCAAAGATTCTAGCCAATATAGAAAAATGGCTCCATGAAAAAAATCAAGCCAATATCGTTGGTTTCATTATACATAGCACCACAAGAAAAGTATAAAAATTCTGAAGACAAACATTGAAAGAGAAGGATACAACTCCTTCTTATGAACCATTTGTAGCGAAGATTGAAGCTCTTTGATAAACACAGGTTCATAACAAAGCAGCTACAATAGGCGCCTAGAGCTTGAATAAGAAGAAGAGCGGAGGAAGACAAAATACGAAGTGTTTGTGTCGGATATTCCCAAAGAGAGGCAGTTTCGATTCTCTTGCTTTTTACTCTTCACTCTTCAGTCGGCTCTCTCCGTTTTGACTTTGACTTACTCACTTCCCTCTTTTGTTTTTTCCGATTTTCAACAACTCCTTCACTCGAATAATTTTTTCTTTGTAGACAGAAATTTTGTGTTTAGTTTTAGTTTTAATTTTAATTTTCTGTTTTAGTTTTGATTTTTTTGAGGTTTTAAAATTTATGAAAATATCAAAAATAGTCTGTTTCTTTTTTTTAATAATCTAATTTATTTTCAACCAAATATATATTATTTAAATATTTAATATATTAATTATTAATAAAAATTATGAATAAATAAATTTTATTTGATAATTTATTTAATTTTTGTAATTAAATTAAATAAGATTAATTTAATAAATATAATGAAATTTAAAATATCTTCAAAATCTCAAATTTTAATAAAATTAGAGCTAATAATTAAAATATATTAAAAATAAATCTTAAATTTAATTTATAATTTATTTGTTTTAATAAATTGAGATAATATTTATTAAAAAATATAATATAAGAGATTAAATAAATTTAATTAATTAATCTTTAAATTTTATCTAATATGTAGTAATCATCAATCATAAAAATATAAATACATTAATGCTAACAATCAAACTTTCAAATAAAAACTAAATTGGACCAATAAATGAATTCTATTTACTTTTAAAAAATGTGTAAATCTTGAGTTCAAATATTTTATTCAAAACTATAATGTGCACAAAAGCATGTAAGTGGCCAAAACTAAAATAATTAAGGTAAGGTTTGGTACATCATTTATTTACTCGTTAAAATAAATTTTTAACAATTCAGGAAGAAAATCCGAGTTAAGATCCAAATTCACTCATAACACTCGCATGTAATTATAGTATTCATAATAATAGTAACAGAAAGTATTAATTTATTAACCGATAAAGAAATCTTTTGATAATTCTATGTTTTATATCTCTAGCTTTATCAAACAAAAACAAAAATATATTTGATTGTTACATTTTATTATTGATAATAATTAATTATTTTGTAAATATTTAATAAATAAGTTTATTTTATAAATACTTTCAATAAATTATCAAAAATATTTTATTAAAATAAATAGTTTAAATAACTAAAGTTTATTTATAGTTAGTATTTATTTGTTAATATATTCCCAACTTATTAAAACAAAATTTATGTAATATTTATATACTTTGAAGCAAAGTTGCGAATACCCTATTGGACTTGGTACCGGTCAATACTGGGTACCATTTTAGGTAATTTTTTAAATTTAGGAAATAGTCCCTAAAATTTTTAAAATTTACAAAATAATCCATTAGTATATTGTACAGTTGTATTGTATACTTTACTAATTTACTATTTACATCAACCATATTTCTAAAAATTATAATAATAAATAATAATCACAATTAATATGAAATAACAATACTTTTTAAATATTTCACATATAAATAAGAGCCACAATTAATATAAAAAGACAATCATCATTATACAAATATAAAATTAAGAATAATACAAAGTATGTAAAATATTACAATAATACAATTTCACCATTTTAATAAATAATAATTACATCAAAATATTCAAAATATTAAATAAAAAGAACAATAAATATCCTTAAACAATTTACAAAAAGAGTTCATGACAAAGAAACAATCAAGCAAAAGTTAAATCTGAAATAAAAACATTTACAGTTACATTACATATATAGAATTTAACATAAACATCAAATACAAGTAAAATTAAAAAAAGAGGAAAAATAAAAACCTGAAATAAAATTCAATCATCAATGGGAGGATACCCGCTATAACTGCACTAACCCTAGTGATCATTTGGTACAAAATTATCATCATTGAAAGGAGCTTTATCATCATTATTATTCAAATTTAATGCACCAAATGACATGTCAATGTTTTCTAATCCAAGATTATCTTCCAAATCATTCACATCAACCAAATTCGGTTCTTCAGAAACCCAATCTGCCAAAAGATCAATATTATCATTGGAAATTGGATCAATTGAACTACTTGTACTATTAAGATTCCTAGTAAACAATTAAATTTAATTATTAAAAAATTATAAAAAAAATATATCGAAATTAATAATGAAAATAGCATACCTTTCCCGAAGCTTTAAATTGTAAAGAACAAAAATCAAGTCATTCAACCTCTTATTCTCCAATCTATTCCTTTTCTTTCAGTGGATAAATTCAAATGTGCTCAAGTTTCGTTCACAGCCTGTTACACTCACACATTAACTTAAAATCTGAATTGCAAACTTTTTCAATTCTGGAACACCATTTCTGAATTGATCCTACTAAGAAACTGTAAATTATAAGATAACAAAAGTAATGTTATAAACAAAATAAAGTGATAATTAATTTTCAACAAAAAAGAAAAATGAAATAACTAATACTTGGAGAAAGCTTTCCTCTTTGTCAAATAGCAATCGTTCCAAAATTTCCATAAGACAATTTGTAAAGCTCCATTTGCGAGCTTAAAAGATCTTGCATCGCTTCAATGCTAACAATTGTTGTAATAGTTAAAAGCATTCATCTATTAACTTCAGCTTGCTTAGTAAGATCCAGTCTAAAATAGACACTAGGATTCAAAAATGCCCCAGCTGTAAACAATGGAGAAGAAAGTTGTCTTTCCCTTATCTCATTAATGATTGAAAGATATGGTGTGTATAAAGAAGGCTTATGTTTCATATTGGCTTTGATTGCTTCCATCGCTCTCTCTATGGCATCAAAAATATAATCCATTATTGACTTTTTTTTACTATCAGTCAAGTGAAGCACCATCACCAAAAGCTCACAAACTCGGATAAAAAATTGACATTGAGACCAAAATTCTCTATCTTCTAGTATAATATTACAAACCTTCACTCCAGCATTAGACCTAGCATACTGAGATGCAATCCACTTATCACTTGTAAACATTTGTCTTAACTCTTTCTTCATCGAAACAAAAGACTGGCGTCATAAGAAATTAGTGGCAAATCTTGTCACAGTAAGACGACAAAAATTCCTACCATTGGTTAATTCCTTTCTCATTAAATTCAATACTCATGCACGATTATAAATGAACTTTGTCACCTTTTTAGCTTTCTGCATAGTCTCATCAATAACAGAAAAATACCTAGGATCTCCTATATTCTCCAACATTAGGTCAATGCAATGTGCAACATAAGAAGTCCAAAAAAATGAATTATACGTATTCTGCAACCTTTTTCTTGCCGCTTTATAACCAGAATCATTGTCAGTAATAAACTGAACAATATTTTCCAGCCCTACTTTATTCACAACTTCATCAAATATCGCAAACAAAGTCTCAGTATTTCCAATAAGGCCAGATGCATCAATAGATTTCAAAAACATAGAGCTATTTGAAGAACAAACCAAAAAACTTATAATAGGCTCTTCTCTCCTATTTATCCAACCATCACACGTGATTGAATATCCATAAGTATCCCTAATTCACTATTCTTTCAGCCAAATAACTTCTAATTTCAGAAACAGTACAACTCAAAAGTTTACATCTTAAGTCATCAATCAAAGAACTTTTGTATCCTAGACTATAAGAGGCTGTTGCATCCATCATAGGTTGATAATAATAAGACTGAGAAATATTGAATGATGAACCTGTATCATGCCACCATCTAGCTACTGTCATATCGACATTGTAAGCTACATCTCTTGATTGCATTGCACTACGAATTGAAGGTTGAGCTTCAGGAGTTGTTCGCGGTGCAAAGAAACTAGTCACATGCCCTCTTCTCTTCCTCAAATCAGATTCAGGTACTCTTCTTGAGCTTGAGATGGAACACTAGCAGTATCATTACCACTACCTCTTCCACCTTCAACATTTTCAAAATCACCACAAAAACTAAAAAACAAACTTCCACTACCAATTTTAAAATTCAACCTTTCCCTTCTATCTCTCTCACATTGGCATTCATCAAGTAATGTTTTCATCTGTCACTTCACATCATGACTTACTTTTTTTACAGAATTCCACATCTCCTTTAACCCTAGCTAAATGTTTTTTTTAATTAGGTGATTCCTCCATCTTTCAAATGCTTATTACAAAACAAGCAAATGGTATGGTTCCTCATACTTGGAACCAAAGCAGCATGAGCCCAAGTTGGAATGTTATATCTTCCTGAAGTGGGATGATCAAGAGTACTTGAACTTTTTTCTATTTATCTGTACACATAAAAATAAATAACGCATAATTTCAGTACACAATATACATATTCATCTTATATAATATAACTCATTCTGAATGACTACATTACACACAATTTAATTTTATGGAACACAATTCACTATAAGTCAAAAGCTAACAATTCAAAACATTCAACATATAGAATAACATAAAACATACATCAACAATTTCCATTTTCAACAATTTCTAATAATTTCCATTTCCAACAATAACAAAACATTCATAATTCCATTTATATTTCTAACAATTGCCAATTCCAACAATCACAAAACATTCATAATTCTATTTCCATTTTCAACAATTTTTATTTCCAACAATCACAAAACATTCATAATTCTATTTTTATTTCTAACAATTTCCAATTTCAACAATCACAAAACAATCATAACTCCATTTCCATGTCCAATAATTTCCAACAATTTTCATTTACAACAATTACAAAACAATCTTAATTCCATTTCTATTTCCAACAATTTTCAATACTCAGAATACATTCATAAACCAATTTTCATTTTTAACAATTTTCATTTTCAACAATCACAAAACATTCATAATTCCATTTCCAGTTCTAACAATTTTCAATTCCATTTTCAATAATTATAAACAATTTCCATTTCCATTTCCAACAATTTTCAACAAATTTTATTTCCATTTTCAACAATTTTTAACAATTTCTATTTCCAACAATTATAAAACATTCATAATTCCAATTCAATTTTCAACAATTTCAAACAATTTTCAATTCCATTTTCAATAATTATCAACAATTTTCAATTATATTTCCAACAATTTCTAACAATTTCTATTTCCAACAATCACAAAATATTCATAATTCTATTTCCATTTCTAACAATTTCCAATTCATTTCCAATAATCACAATACATTTATAAACTAATTTCCATTTCTAACAATTTTCAACAATTTCCATTTCTAACTTCCACAAATCATACATAAACAATTTTCATTTCCAACAATTTCAATTCAAAATTTAAAAAATGAGGATTAAGTTGAAGGGTATGATATGATTTACATAATTGCCAAATGATGAATGACATATCTTATACAATTGTTCATACACGTATATTCATAACATGATGATTGTTGGGCTCCGTTTCCGAAGCCTAACATTCGGAAGTCATACACAACATGGAGGGCTCACTTCTCATAATTTACAGAGCATATTTGGAAAACTTCTAATTGGAATTTCAGTCCGGCTTCTTCAGAACATTTTTTCCCATTGTCTTAAGTTTCTAAAGACACCAAAAACACTCAATTTGGTTTAGAAATAAAGAAGTTATGGCCAAAACACTTTCTGACTAATACTAAACCAAGACTGAACACTACACCTAAATTCACTCCAGTAATTGAAAGTCTTGGGGCCTAAATTGAAAATTGATTCCTTCAGATAAGTTGTATGTTCATGTCTCTAGTTTATTTTAAAACAAGAATCAATTCAATTGGATATCTACAGATCGAGATACCGCTAAAACACTGAAGCATGTTCAAAAAAATATCCAACTCATACTCTTTTAACCGATCCTCTCACTTTAATTCAATCAATCTTTTTAAAATTAATATAAAAACCTACAAATTTTTATGAGAGGTAGAGGAATGTCTTAGAAATCTAACGCTTCAAAAATTAGGTCAATCGGAGGTCGGACGAAAAAGTTATGGCCAAAAGAGTGGAGAGAGGTCGGGTCAGGGGAGAAATTGGCCAGGTCGAGACTGCGACCCATGTAAAACGCAGCATCGCCCTCGCGACACACTGCGATCTCCTGGGCCTTTCTTCTTTTGACTACCTAACTTCTAAAATTTATATCTTTTGACCTAAAACTCCAAAATTTGCAAATTTGGTATCAATGGAAAGTTAAAAGAAGGATCTACAACTTTTATGGAGAACTCAGAAGCAAATTATACCTCTATAAGGGTCAAAATTCCACATCAATGTGGCTGTCCCGAAAGTTCCATCCTAAACAACATCACAATTTCTAATGATCATAACTTTCAATTCCAATGTCCAAAAATTGCATAATATATACCATTGGAAAGTTAAAAAGATAAACTACAACTTTTATGAAGACAACTTTAACTAATTCTATCTAGATCAATACAGTTTTTTCATTGAATTTCTGCCCATCATCCCTACACCTAGGAAGGCTTGCTAAACATAATATCCCTCCATATTCATCCACTACCAAGTACCTTTTGGTTACTTTTGAGCCTCACTACCAGCAACTCATCCCATACACCTTTCCAATCTCTAACATGCTATTTTAAAACAAATAACCATTCACAATTACAACAAGGAAAAATATGTACATACACATATTCCTCTTCCACAATTATCATACACAACCTATAAAGTAACACAATCATACCCAAAAAGGAAAATCCTTGAATTCTCATTCTCATTTCTAACCAAAATGAATTTTCATACATAGCTTTAATTACATATCAACATGTCCATCATCAACTTAGCACAAGATACAAAATACATGAGATGCTTAATGTTTGATATGCTTATAAAGTTATCCAAAAGTCTAGACACTAACTTAGTACAAATGTATCTAATTTCTTGGAGTTTCCGATGCCTTGCAAGGTTTACACTTGTCTTATTTTGCACCTGAGGAGGGAAAGTGGGGTGAGCAACACAGTTCAGTGGCTAATACGTTTATAGCCATCGGTAATGAGCCACACAAACAAGCATAAATACACTTGCATCAAGCAATTTAATTCATTCAAAAAATTCATCACCCAATTCATAATTAACCAAAAGTTATCACATAAAGCATATCATGAAATCTTCTATCAAGGATAACACTTTATTATGCATCGTACTCACAAATTAATGATGAAATGCACAAAAAATGGATCGAGAGTTCCGTGGACAAAACAGTTTACACTGTGAACAAATCGAGTTCGATTTCTCAAGATCTCGTAGCCTCAAGCGGGCAATTGGGAAAAGGCTATAGGTCAACGTGCACGTGACTAACGAAACGGGTTTCTCTCTTGCCCAATCCCAAACAAATATATGCTCAAATTAGTCAATCACAAATTTGCATTCTCATGCTTCTTTCATTTCATTAAATTTTCATATCTTCATATTTTTCATTTATTTCAAGAAAACATGTCATATTTCCTCATGCATTTTAAAATATCACCACAATTCAACATTTATGCAATTTAAGTAATAACACACATATATGGCATTTGCCTATCACACAACAACTGTAAAAATATTACCCACCTAATTTATGAAAAATCCAAGCTCAAGATTGCCCTTCCTCTCCCTCTTTAGTAATATTTTATTGATTCCCTTCAATTAAACCAATTTCTATTTAATCCATATATTCAAAAGAAAGTTCATAAAATTCAAAAATCAAAGAAATGCTAAAATTGAATTTAAACCTAACCTACCCATAGCCCATCTAGGCTAGAAAAACCAAAACCCTAA
>JAOSBK010000205.1:8973491-8994365 GCA_027568895.1 Erythroxylum shatona | reverse complement strand
TTATTATTATTATTATTATTATTATTATTATTATTATTATTATTAATTTTGTACCTATTATTATTATTATTATTATTATTTATTTTCATTAATAATTTTATTATATGAAATTAATTATCTTATTATTATTATTATTATTATTATTATTAATTTATTATTATTATTATAAATGTTGTACCTATTATTATTATTTTTTATTATTTTTGTTATTAATTTTATTATACAAAATTAATTATCTTATTATTACTATTAATTTATTAATATTATGATTATTATGATTATTATTATTAATTTTTTTTTTATTATTATTATTATTGTTATTATTAATTTATTATTATTATTATTAATTTTATTGTTTTTATTATTATTAATTTATTATTATTATTATTGTTGTTGTTGTTGTTGTTGTTGTTGTTGTTGTTGTTGTTGTTGCTGTTGTTATTGTTGTTATTGTTGTTATTGTTGTTGTTGTTGTTGTTGTTACAAGGGACGTATTAGGTTTCGTATGTAATTCAGAAGGTTATTTTTGACATTTTCAGTTCTTGTCCGTAGGACAAGAATTCTTGTACCTCAGTTTTAGAAGGAACAAAAATTTATGTCCTTGTCCTCTGAGGACGGAACAAAAATGACTGAGAACAGCAAGCAAACAGTACGAAAGACATAACTTTTGTGTCTTTGTCCACTGTCCTCACCCACGAGTACGCTAAACAAACGCAGGGTTACTTTCATAAGGTGAATATATTACAGCTCATTATCAATTTCTATTAGTATAGAGGACATTCCAAAGCTTCTATACCAAGATATTACATTCCATCATCTACTTTCGCGGGCAATCAATAATGGGAGTTAAACTAATGAGGAATGCCTTCTTTTCTTGATCTAGCATTCGAAGTATTGTATGGATTGTTGATAAAATAGACTATGGAAAGTGGGAAAGTTGGACAATGTATTAATTTTTGGCGATATTAATTATTGTCCTCATCTCTTAAGTTTTAAGATTAGTTCTCCAGTGAGGGTGCCTAATAAGAAAGCCAAAGTAAATATTTATTTTACTCTTTCGTATAAATAATTAAATGAAATGTATAAATCAATAAAATAATGAGTTTTATAAATTTATTTATTAATTGCGAAGAAAAATTAAACTAATTTTTAATTATTTATATATTACAAATTAAAAATAAAATAATCACTATTTATTAGTATTATTATATGGTAAATAAAAATAATAAAATACTTAATTAATTTTTATATTAAACTAATAAATATAATAATTTTTAATTTTTAATACAAAGTTAATTTTACATGAATATGTTTCATATAATTTATTAATTCTCAATAATATTTTCTATCATAATTGCTCCCGTAGAATGCTATATAGAAATAGGGTTTGCTTGTATATTCAATTGCACAAAGAGGGCATACATATATGCTTATATGCATAGCTGTACACGTAATTAAAGGAGAAATAATAGGAGACTATTTCTATCATATCTTATCTTAACCATATATTCTCTATCACTCCCCTAAGTTGAGTGGGGTTCTTTACAATAGTCAACTTGTCCCGCAGTGAACGAAAACGATCATTGGGAAGTGGTTTGTAAGAATGTTCGTAAGTTGATCTAAGGTGGGAATGTAGCAAACCCCTAATTGTCTATTAAATACTTTTTCTTGAACAAAATAGAAATCAATTTCCGAATGCTTTGTATAAGAATAGAAAATTGGATTGGCTGAAGTAGGTTGCACTCAAATTGTCACATCAAAGAGTTGGAATAGTGCGAAAAGGAAAATCAATGTCATGAAGTAACATATCAATCCATGTCATTTCAGATGTTATAGTTGCAATGGCTTAATATTCTGCCTCTGTGGACGATCTTGACATTCTCTATTGCTTACGAGATACCCAAGAAATAAGGTTGGAATCACAAAAATAGCAAATTCAGACATGGATCTCCAAACATTTTTTTTTGGTCTCCCAGGAGGTGTTCACTGGGCCGAAGCCGGTGACTAATCCCCCTTCGCTGCCTGATACATCCCATATGAGAGCTACAACTGGCCCAGGAGTTCGCTGCATTCCCAAGGCCAAGGATTGAACCTGAAACCTCTTAGTTAAGTGATGAGAGTATGCGTCACTCACACCAACCCAATGGGTTTCCAAACATCTTGATCACCCCCTAATGTGCATCACTAAAACCATGAAGCTAGAAATTATCATATTTGCAAAGGAAAATACCATAATGAACAATCAAATATAAGTAGCATAAAATACGCTTAACTGCCTGCCTATGAATTATAGTCAGAGTGTGCATTATTGGGACACCTTATTAACCGTATAAGCAATATCCAAGCGTGTAATTATTAGATACTGCAACCCCCCGCAACACTTCTATATGTCGTGCCATCCAATAGAGGGTACCATCTAACAATCTCAACTTGGCCTAAGTACAAGCAGGTGTAAAAGTAAATTTACAGTCTTACATTTGAGCCCGTTTTAATAAATCTCGGGCATATTTGTGTTTAGGGAGATGTAAGGAGCCATCCTTCCAATAAAAGTCAATACCAATAAAATAAGCAGCATTATGGCAAATTGACCTTCCAAAGAGTGAATAAGGGACTGAACATGACTCGACAAATTTCCTATAACCAAAATGTCATCCATATAAATTAGACGAAATAGCAAAGTTGTCCCTTTGCGATAAATATAAAGAGATGTGTCGACCTTTGAACAAATGAAGCCAACATGCAATAAAGCCTCTGTCAAATGTTTATTGCACACATGAGGGAATTGTTTCAAACCATTAATTAACTTTTTCAACACATAAACATAGTTAGGATGCACAGGATCAACAAAGCTTGACAGTTGAGACATATACACCTTGTCTTCCACATTGCTATGTAAGAAGGCATTAGAAACATCAAGATGAGTTATAAACCAAAAGAACTGAACTGTAAGAGAAAGCATGATGCGAATGGTAGTGGGTTTAACCACCAAGCTAAAAGTATCTGCAAAATCCATACCAGGGCGTTGATGATAGCACTTGGCTACCAGTGGAGCCTTATACCATTCAATAATACCATCCAGATTCTTCTTAGTTTTAAACACCCATTTACAATCGATGACATTTTATTGGGGATGAAACGGATCAGTTCCTATGTCCTATTGGAAATTAAGGCAGTATATTCATTTGTCATGATGGTAGGTTACTAAGGAGACTTGCCCACTCGACTATAATAAGTTGGATCAGCATCATCCAATTGAGCAAGTAACAGTTTCAGCTTTAGCCTATCAGTTTGAGCCTGGGTAACCATGTGATGTGTTTTTAGATAGATTGATTGGAGGAAGAGATGGAAAAGAAGAGCTTAGTGAAAATTGAGGTTGGTCAGTTGATTAGTGAGTAGAAAGTCCATGTTAAGGTTGTGGGATTGGTTGGGGCTATATGGATGTCATAATAGGTAGTGGTGGAATTGCTAAAAAATGAATTTGAGGAGCTTGTGTAACATCCCATTCCCATACCAAGGGTCAGAACCCTAAAATACGGTACATATGAGATCAATGAGAGATTAAGAAAAATGTAATTTTCATGCTCATGTATATTGTTAGCATATACATATGTGAATTTGAATTTTTACACACATTAAAATGACTGTAAATGCATTCACTGAAATTCTGGGTATAATTGAATTGTAATGTGATATTATTGAGAATTGTGGTTTGTTTGTATTGAAATTTGATTTGGAGAGCGTAATTGTTGATTTAGAATTTTTGGAGAATTTTAGAAAAATTTTCTAAAATTTTGGAGTAATTTTTGGACTAGGAAAATACCAAGTAGTAAGACAAATGATAAATAGTAGTAGAATTTACTGTCAAATGGCAATAGAAATTTTGATAAATAATTTTGGGATTTATTGACAAGTGTCAATTAAAGTTGGGAGGAAATTGAAGTAGAAATTGGATTTGATTAGACTAGTTTAATGAAAGAAACTAGTTTAAAGTTATAAGAATTGTGCAAAGCTATTAGTGTGTGTATGCAATGTGTGTATTGCATAATTTGATATGCAGGATAAACGTCCGCATTCAGACGTTTCTAGATCATGAAGCTAATGTTAATCTGGAACGTATTGTGAGTCGACCTAGATGGTCTTACTTTAAGTGTTTGTTTCGTTTAAATTCTATATTGAATTACCAATGTGAATGTGAGATTGATTGCTTGATTCCAATCATTGAAGGTCCAAAGTTCTTGATGTATGAATGTGAGATTTGAAGCGCTCCTTGTATGTGAATGCGATGAAATAAGTGCTTCTTAACTTGGTTGTTAAATGCCAAACCTAGTTCCGAAGAGAAATGTGAACTTGCATGTGAATGAAAGAGTGTTACTCAATAATGATGTTGAATGTCGAACCTTGGGTTCGAGGGAAAATGTGATCTGAATATAAATGTGTAATCATGTGAATGACTGATAATATGAGAATGTGATGCATTTTATTACATGAATACATAAAACATAAAGGCAGTTGTGACCATAAGTAGCCACTGAAAAGAGCTTGAAGCTCATAATATGGAAAAGAGTTTACAGCTCAGAATGTAAAAAAGAGCCTCGTGCTCAGCGTGACTACGTCCGGTATCCATTAAGGGATATGAGATAGTATCTGATACAGCCCGGTATCCACTAAGGGATATGAGCTAGTAATTAAGCACTCGGTCATAACAAAGTAACAAATTAAAAGTGAGTCTCATGTGCACTACATATGCTTGATATGAATGATTGTAATGTGTTGAATGTAAAATGTGAAATGATTGATCAAGTGTATGTAATTCAGTATGATTATTAATAATGTGAATTATGTGAATTAGATGTTATGTGACTAAGTGAGCCATCGAGGATGGTCACTCACTGAATTTGCAAAACTCATCCAAAATTTACAATATTTTTTAGACTCTGAAGGGTTATTCCGTTAGGCTAACGGGAGTATAGCCACTGCATACAAGTAAGAGATTGAGATCGGGATCAATTCGTGTCTGCATTTTTATTTCTTAGTTTTATATCAAATTGTGTTTTCCGTAATAATTGTATCATGTGTATGTAAATAATTATATTTTGTAACAACTTTCCAAATTGAATATGTTAGTAATTGATTTTGCAGTGTAATGCTATTATGTTTATAAGTGTTTTACCTTTGTAATGGGCTTGAGTGGAAGGTGAAATTTTGATGATTTGTGTAATGGTTGTAATGTTATAAATGAAAATGTTATGAAATAAAATGGGCCCGATTTGGTTATTGGTTTCCGTATATGTTTATGTTATTTTTTGAAAAATTTGTACTGAGTTTCAAATGTTTGACTGTTTTAGCACGCTACCCTCGTGGGGTACGTACTTGGATATCACTCAAGATATCAGGTATGTGTCTTACGGGAGTAGGGTACTACAGCTTGGACATTATAACTGGTTAATCATGAACTCGAGAAGCCATCAACACCAGATACGAAAACACCTACTCATCAAAAACCACATGACGTGAGATGAAAATTTTTCCATAGAGAAGATCCAAGCATTTATAGCCTTTATAGAAGCAACTATAACTAAGGAAAACACATTGATAAGAACGATCGCTCAATTTATTAGAAGTACAAGGATGTAACTAGATAAAACAAAGACATCCAAAAATACGTAAAAACGAATAGTCAAGAGTGTCCCCAAATAACTTATGATATGGATTGTCAAATTGCAAAATAGGTGTGAGTAGGCGATTAATTAAATAAACTACAGTATCAAAGGCACTGGTCCAATATTTCTTATCAAGTTATGCACGAGTTAAAAGGTCAAGACCGATTTCAACTATATGGCGGTGTTTGCATTTGACGCACTCATTTTATTCAGGTGTGTAGGGGCAAGAAATTCGGTGAGAAATCCCATTATTTGTTAAGTAAGAATGTAAGGCTTGAAATTCCCCTCCCCCATTGAATGTAAATTTTTTAATAGGTCGACCAAAGGTTTTTTCAACAAGGGAGCAAAACTTAACAAATTTACGAAGCACCTTCGATTTATACTTTGAGAAATAAATCCAACAATGCTTGCTGTAATGATCATACAATAATATATAATAGGAAAAATTATCAAATGAAGTAAGAGACGTAGGACCCTATAAATTTGAACAAATAAGATCTAATGGTTCAGTAGCTTGAAAATTAGAAAGAATAAATGGTAATTTACGACTCTTATAATAGCATCACTACCACAAAGAGATGGATCATGTTTATTTTAAATTGAAAGACTATTTAAAGGTAACACTTTCTGAAATATAACAAATGTTGGGTGGCCAAGTCGTTCATGCCATCGAGAGACCGAAGAAAAATGACTCCAAATTGGCGGTAAGGTGGATAGTGACATGGAGTATAATTCGTCCTTATTTTGGCCTTGATACAGTATCTTCTGAGTCCTTTATCACAAAAGAATTGTTAAAAAATTCAAGAGAAACATTATTATTATCAGTAAAAAACCGAACTGTAATTAAATTGTAATTAGAGGAAGGCACATGTAAAACTTGATTAAGACGAAAGCGATGATTAGGTGTATGAACAAGAGAATTACCAATATGACTAACAGGGAGCCGAGATCCATTACCTAAAGTAAACTTCCTCCCGGCCAAAATATTTAGAATGAAGCGACAGGTTTCCTAAATCCGACAAGAGATGATGAGTAGCTCCCGTGTCCATAATCCAGGATTGAGTTGAAGTGGAGGCAGTAGTGTGATGGGATGTAGGAACAATATTAGTGCGGGCTAATTTGTGTGGTGAAGCACAGACTTTAGATATATGCCCACTTCACTTGCAATAGTGACAGATGATATTTGGATTATTAGGAGAGAATGGTTGCACACGAGTTGTATTTGGCGACACTTGTTGCTGATTATAGGAAGAACGAGTAAGACCTCTTCCACGACATGTAATGGGTAGTAGGTGATAACAGGCTTAAACAGTTTTTCCTCGCCGACTGCCGCTACTCACTTGGAAACGGATAGAATCTTTCGTCTAATTTTACAGTGTCTTATTTTGTTTCATAAATTTCAGTTATCTATTTATGCAAATCTCACGTTTATATACGCAGGACTCACATAAATAAATAAATATCTGAGATTTAAGAAAAAAAATAACACATCATAAAATTAGAGAAAAAATTTAAACTGCGTTTGAGAGCAATCTATTAAAAGAAACCACATGTTTTATTACTAATTACTTGGGTTATTGGATGACAGCTGGTTTCAACCCAATGCAAAAGAAGACAAGACACTGAATTTAATTCTAAACAACGTAAATACAAGTGGGTTCTTAATAAAAGAGTGCACAAGTGGAGTCACAGCATTTACTTTAACGACGGCATGGCACAATCAAACTACCGAATCAGAACTTTCCTTCTTCGCAGATGCCTAAGAACCCTATGACTTGTATACAATCTATGCACCCGCTTAAATTAACAAAAACACACCGCATACTTATTCATCCTCTGCCCTTAACCACCACCCTCTTTCACTACCGCCACCCACCGTGTCTGTTTCCATTTTCTCAGAGAAACTGAGTCATCCCTGCCACCCCAAGATGACCCATTTACGTGAAACGCTCTCTTCAACCTCTCTCCTTAAGAGCCAATATTTGTTTCCCAAACTCACTCATCCTCGTCTCTTTGTATATGAAAACAACAACTTTAGCTCTCTGGATACCCAACTATGGCCGTTTCGGGTCAATCGTTACTGCAGACTCAGCAAGCGAATGAATTCAACTCGATGCTGCCAAAAGATCAGCCCTGAAACGACTATCAAAGATATTGCGGTATCGTCAAAAGTTGGCAAACGCGCGGATTTGAAGAAAATCATGATTCTTGGTGCTGGTCCCATTGTGATTGGGCAAGCTTGCGAGTTCGACTACTCGGGGACTCAGGCTTGTAAAGCGTTGAGAGAGGAGGGGTACGAGGTTGTCTTGATAAATTCGAACCCGGCCACTATTATGACTGACCCGGAAATGGCTGACCGGACTTACATTACTCCAATGACACCGGAGTTAGTGGAACAGATTATTCAAAAGGAGCTGCCAGACGCTATATTGCCTACAATGGGTGGTCAGACAGCTTTGAATCTTGCGGTGGCTTTGGCAGAGAGCGGTGTGCTGGAGAAATATAATGTTGAATTGATTGGAGCTAAACTTGATGCCATTAAAAAAGCGGAGGATAGAGAACTTTTCAAGCAAGCAATGAAGAACATTGGAGTTAAAACGCCGCCTTCTGGGATTGGAACTACACTTGATGAGTGTATTGAGATTGCTGGTGAAATTGGTGAGTTTCCGTTGATTATTAGACCTGCATATACACTAGGTGGTACTGGCGGTGGTATTGCATACAATAAGGAGGAGTTTGAGGCTATTTGTAAAGCAGGTTTGGCAGCTAGCTTGACCTCGCAGGTGTTGGTTGAGAGGTCATTGTTGGGGTGGAAGGAGTATGAGCTAGAGGTGATGCGTGATTTGGCTGATAATGTGGTGATCATTTGCTCAATTGAGAATATCGATCCTATGGGAGTGCATACAGGGGATTCGATCACGGTTGCTCCTGCTCAGACATTGACTGATAAGGAGTATCAACGGTTGAGGGATTATTCGATTAAGATTATTAGAGAGATTGGCGTGGAGTGTGGAGGGTCTAATGTGCAGTTTGCGGTGAACCCTGTGGATGGCGAGGTTATGGCTATTGAGATGAATCCTAGGGTGTCCAGATCTTCTGCTTTGGCTTCCAAGGCTACCGGTTTTCCTATAGCAAAAATGGCTGCTAAGTTGTCTGTTGGATATTCATTGGACCAGATTCCTAATGATATAACCAAGAAGACACCGGCAAGTTTTGAGCCTTCTATTGATTATGTCGTGACGAAGGTAAGTCCATTTGTTTAAGCTTTCTTCTTGTTTCCTATACTAATACGTACTTGAATCAGTTTATAAATTATTGTGATTAGTTGTACTGAGAAGAGAAAATTTTGACTAGCTTGTTAAGATTGATGGCTAAAGTTAGTTTTCAGGAAAGTAATAATCTTGGCTTAAATTCTTGTTTGTTAGAGCTATTTGTATGTATTATTGAAATCTTTCCTTTCTTTTTTCAATGGAGATGATGATAAGCTTAGTCATTGATGAAAGATATTCAGATTTTGGTGTAAATTTAAATTTCGATGTAAACTTTACCTTAGGTCTGACTGCTGGAAGAGTATCATGCAGAAAAAACATGTCTTGATATAAGTATTAATTTCACAGGTTTCATTCACTTTTTGGCAGTGACTTATAGTTCTGGAAATGCAATTTCTTGTGGAATTTAACTCATTGCAATGGTGATAGGTGTTCTTTTCTTTGATGTCAACAACTTGCGTTGCTACTTTGAGGGTCTAGACATTTTTAATTTTTTGTGGGTAAATTTTCACTTTTATTTTGTGATATAATTTGTATTTTCTTTTTAGTTTTTTCTATTAAATCTATAATATTTTGCTTTGAGTGTTGTGACAAAACTATTGCGATGTCATTGCCAAGGCTTTTAAATGACTGAATGTTCTGTTTGTGCTTTTAATAAATCGTCTTCTCAATCATTTCAACCTGTTGGCCAAAACATTCCGACTCTTGTTTCCCTAACACTGCACTAATACTTGCTTTATTTTCTGATAATTAACAACGTCAAAATTTCTTTTCTCTGTACAGATCCCCAGGTTTGCATTTGAGAAATTTCCTGGTTCTGAGCCATTATTGACAACCCAGATGAAATCGGTTGGCGAGTCAATGGCAGTTGGTCGCTCGTTTCAAGAATCCTTTCAGAAAGCAGTTCGGTCACTGGAGTGTGGATATCCAGGATGGGGATGTGCACAAGTTAAAGAACTTGGCTGGGACTGGGACCAATTAAAGTACAGTATTCGAGTTCCAAGCCCTGATCGTATCCATGCCATATATGCTGCAATGAAGAAAGGGATGAAAGTTGATGAGATACATGAACTAAGTTACATTGACAAATGGTTTCTCACTCAGCTTAAAGAATTGGTCAATGTTGAACAATATCTTATGGCTCGAAGCTTGTCTCATCTTACAAAGGATGACTTCTATGAAATTAAAAAACGTGGTTTCAGTGATAAGCAGATAGCATTTGCTACCAAATCCACAGAGGAGGAAGTGCGATCAAAACGCATTTCTTTTGGAGTTATTCCAGCATACAAGCGAGTAGACACTTGTGCTGCTGAGTTCGAGGCTAATACTCCTTATATGTACTCTTCGTATGACACTGAGTGTGAGTCAGCTCCAACCAAAAGGAAGAAGGTTTTGATTTTAGGTGGAGGACCCAACCGTATAGGTCAAGGGATAGAGTTTGATTACTGTTGTTGCCACACCTCCTTTGCCCTCCAGGTCTGTGATTGAACATTATCTACTTCCCCCGGACTCTCTCTTTCCTCCAACTGAAAAGAAGGAAAAAAGAATTAAGAAAGAGGCCTACTGTCTGATTTTACTTGCCATTTTACATATGTGATGATGGTAGTTAATAAGTCAACCTACTATATTTCCTTCATTTTCTGATGTCTGTTATCAATTATTTACTGCAAAGAATATTAACGTGGCAATGTCTGTCTACAAGGTATGAACCCTACAGATAATAAAGGAAAAAATACTTTGTCATAAATAAATATTCTTGTTTCAATTACTGACAGTAACTTGATCACAATCAAAATTCTTGGTAGTTGCAGTTTTAGTGCTTGTGCTTGTTAAGTGAATTTCTGATAAAGCAACAGCCTTGATTGAGAGGGGACAAAAAACTGCAGCAAATTGTGATTAATTGAATTGAATCTCAGTTTATCTGGTCATCAGAATATTATTAAGATTCTCATTGGTTCGTTCCCTGTTGTGACATGAACTACTTTTGTGAAAAGGTCCAAATCATATAGTTATCGTTGAACATGTTTATGCATGATTGGTATGTTGAGATGGTTGCTCGTAGTTTATGATTTTCTACGTGCTTTCCTTTATACAGAATGCAGGGTATGAGACAATTATGATGAATTCAAATCCTGAGACCGTGTCCACAGATTATGATACAAGTGATCGTCTGTACTTTGAACCGTTGACAGTAGAAGATGTTTTAAATGTTATAGACTTGGAACAACCTGATGGCGTCATTGTACAATTTGGAGGTCAAACACCACTGAAGCTGGCTTTGCCTATCCAGCAATATCTAGATGAGAATAAGCTTGAAACTGCCAGTGGCAATGGGTTTGTGTGCATTTGGGGTACATGTCCTGACTCTATTGATGCTGCTGAGGACCGAAAGCGGTTCAATGCTATTCTGAAGGAACTAAAGATTGAGCAGCCAAAAGGAGGCATTGCTCAGAGTGAAGCCGATGCTCTTTCCATTGCATCAGATATAGGCTACCCAGTAGTTGTCCGTCCTTCTTATGTATTAGGTGGCAGAGCAATGGAGATTGTGTATAGTGATGATAAACTTGTGACTTATCTGGAAAATGCTGTAAAGGTTGACCCAGAAAGGCCTGTATTAATTGACAAATATTTATCTGATGCTATTGAAATTGATGTAGATGCAGTGGCAGATTTGCATGGTAATGTGGTGATTGGGGGAATTATGGAGCATATTGAGCAGGCTGGGGTTCACTCTGGTGACTCTGCGTGTATTCTTCCAACGCAAACTGTCTCATCTTCTTGTTTGGCCTTAATTAGGTCTTGGACTATACAATTGGCAAAAAGTCTTAATGTCTGTGGGCTTATGAATTGCCAATATGCAATTACGGCAGCTGGGGATGTTTTTCTGTTGGAGGCAAATCCTCGTGCTTCTCGTACTGTCCCATTTGTCTCCAAAGCAATAGGTCATCCACTAGCCAAGTACGCTGCCCTAGTGATGGCCGGCAAGTCACTTGATGATCTAGGTTTGACTAAGGAGGTGATCCCAGCACATGTGGCTGTTAAGGAAGCAGTTCTTCCTTTTGAGAAATTCCCAGGCTGTGATGTGTTATTAGGACCTGAAATGAGGAGCACTGGTGAGGTAATGGGTATTGCCTATGTGCCTGCTATTGCATTTGCCAAGGCTCAAATTTCTGCTGGGCAGAAACTACCAGTGTCTGGTACCGTCTTTCTGAGCTTAAATGACTTGACAAAACCTCATCTTGAAAGGCTTGCCACGGCCTTTCTAGGGCTTGGTTTCAGAATTATTGCAACTTCAGGAACAGCTCACTTTCTTGAATTGAAAGGTATCCCTGTTGAGAGCGTGCTAAAGATGCACGAGGGACGTCCCCATGCTGGAGATATGCTTGCCAATGGACAAGTCCAGTTGATGATAATCACGAGCTCTGGGGATGCACTTGATCAGATTGATGGCCGACAACTGAGGAGGATGGCTCTTGCTTACAAAGTTCCGATAATAACAACTGTTGCTGGTGCTTTGGCAACTGCAGATGCAATAACGACCTTGAAATCCTGTAGTATTGATATGTTAGCCCTTCAGGATTTCTTTGAAGTTGAGGAACAGAAAAGAAAAAGTGAAAGCTTGCAGTCAGCCTCTTCTGCTCTTTGATTGAGAAGGTAATATCTTTTTCATCTTTTTGGTTTGATACTGATTAATAATTTCGAGAGTTCTTTATAGTAATCCAATTTACTTAAACATCCTTTTTCACTTCAGAGTGCTGATAAATACTGACCAAGGAGCTTGATATAAATATCCACTACGGGTTTCTACACGAACTAGTCTACCTTAGACAAAAACATTCCATGGGAAGTGGTTGACAAAGAGTAATCTATCGTCAACAATTTGAACTCCCCACCGTTTCACATATCACTTCTGTGGTGATGAAATTTTGTAAATGAAACATGATGTAGTTGTTTCTGTCTATTCACCTGAGCTCTCTTGCTTGAACTTGGTTGAGGTGTCAAATAGAAGTATGCCATTTATATAAGATTTTGTGGATTGCCCTTTTAGTTCAATGTGCTAGATATTGTGGTTTAATCTCTAAGTCCTCCGTTGCAACTGTACTCTTTAATGGTTAAGCTTAGCAATTGCAGAAACAGTACTACTATAAGCTCTAACTATGTTTCAACTTCCTAGTGCTTTGGGTTTTGAAAAGCGTGTGTGCAGAGATGGCAATCTTGTGCGAACCCGGTTCCAAGACAATGGATTAAATCCATTTTGACGGGGGCTGATCTGGAAAACAAAGTTATTTTGTTTGATGGCTGTAGAATTGAGCAGTTAAAATAATGGCGTTTTGCCCCGGGTTGAAAGAAGATGGGTCCAGTCCAGGCCCTTTTACCAACCCTACGTGTGTGCTGTGTGGGTAATTTCTTTGCTGGCCATACCCGAGAAATTAAGTTACTGAAAGATGATTGAGACAGCCATGCGAAGAGAAAATTCCTTCCAACAATATGGGTTTCCGAATTGCTTTTATACATACTTTCTCGGGTTAGATGTTTAATGGTTATAGCCCATCAAACTAATTTTCGTCCTGAGTCTTAACCCGTGCGCTTGTGAAGGCTTAGCTTAGCTTAGCTTAGTTCCAAGTGCTTATTGCGGTCTTTCTTAAATATCTTAATTTACTTGAGATACCTTTCCTGTCATGTCCTGGCAAAAAGTAGTCAAGCCAAACCTAACGCAACCAACGAATTCTGACTTTCTAGAGACCCAAATACGACAAGCATTGACGTTAGTTTTGCAAAATCAAACTACCCCATTTTTTAAATTATTCAATTATTTGGCATGTGAACCCCTGTTAAAACTAGTCTTCATCTAAACCCTTTGCTCACACTGGAAGAGGTAATTATGTATTAGTAAAGTAAAATCACATTTTCTATTACAGTTCTAGAAGAGGAAACCAAGTCTAAGAAGCCTGGATTTTTCCTCCGGCCACTGAGTGAAGGATTTGAATTCTTTTCTATGCCTAACTTCTGGAAACACACACTTAATTATTACACGACTGACTCATTAGTACCTTTGAAAAAAATAACTATAATCAACATATCATCACAGACGTTCCTTAATTTGTGGAAGGAATGTGGTTAGTACTTGAAGCACGTGTCAATAATTTGACTGGAACTGGATAATTATGTTTCATTTTATCTCCATTCTGGCATCGATCGGCCAATTAGGGACTGAGCCATTATTCAACAAGTTATGCTTTCTGTTAACACATAGGTTGAATCTATCCAATACCGTGTCCACCTTGCAGTCTATTGAGTCATAGAAGCTGAGGAAAAAAGAGCAAGAATTTTGAGGGCACTAAGGTTAAGTTTAGCAGCTGTATTCAATATGCTCTTCCGCTACATATTGCTAGCGGTCTGAAGTGGGATACTGCTTGCTTTTAAGACCTTGTTGCCCCTAAAAACCGTGTGGGCCTTGCCAAGAATATACACAGAATAGTGGAAGCTTAAGACACAGAAACTGGCTTCGGGCTGATCATATTCATGGCAGCGCGCGGTAGTGAATCCGTCGCATAACGTTTGACAACTTGCATTCACTTGTGCAACGTGACTTGTCATTCCCTTAAAAAATATTCTGATAACTTTTCGCTCCTGCTTCCAGCAACCGTTCCAGAATCTCATAGAATTATTAATCTTCTTCTAGAGTTGCTGCAGTGCTTCATTCACATTAATTTGGTGTACAGCTTATTACGTTTGCGCAATTAAGGCCATGAACACTGTTCTGAAAGTCGTTGGTCAAGTCTAAAGAATGTTTTTGGTCATGTTCTCTTAATTTCTCACACACACTTGGGTCAGAGTGTCTTACTGAGAAGGGCTATCTGACGATAGCCATGTCCCTATTGCCAAGGTTAGCCCCTGCCGTACCATCTGTTTGATAAGACGAGGATCCTTTTTGTGCATTTAATGTGTACTTTATATCAGTTTCAAAATAAGGGTGAGTCTGAGTGAATATATATGTATATCAAGATCATCAGCTTGATATGCCGTATAAGTAAGTGCACTTACAAGTGAGAGATGATGTTTCTGCCACGACCATTCAAACCGGATTATAACATTTCTTCTCTGACATGACAAGAACCTGACTGATAAAACCAAGTGGGTCCTGAAATCGATAAATATAACTTGACTGCACCACCGCCTATCAGTACTAACCAGCTGATCTCCTCTCGTATTACATGGACTGCACTTGATTGATACAAGTAACAAGTTGCAGCAAGTTTTGAAACCGTTACGCTACTACTTTTCATAAATATGCATGTAAACTAGAAAAACACTTTAATAGCCCATGCTGCCAAAACATTATAATGCAAAAAAGGCTTTGTATTATAGTTCTCACCACTTGTTGCGCGGGAATGGAAGCAACATGTGTTTACACTTCAAACTAGTTGGTGCTGTGGAGGATCAAATATGAACTGTTTGATTTGAGGGATACGTGGATTATGTAAAAGTATGAACAAAAGATAGTCCTTTTAGCTTGTTAAGGTCCACACGCAAAAGACTATTAAAAGAGAGGAAATTAAAGTGTTTTTAAGTGTAGTGGAATGTCATAGACATAGAGAGTCCTATCCAACTACTTCTACCCCAAAGCTAACGTTTAGATTTTCCTATGAAGTGGAAATTTTGGTTGGTTTTGGTTGGAGTTTTCAGTGACAATGTTGTTCATATGGAAGATTTTCTCTGTAGCCGTCGAATTCTTCGAAACAGACATATATGTAAGACTTTTAAGATGCAAAGGTGTCGCAATACTAATGGAAGTTTAAGACTACTTAATACAGGTTTCTTCCTTCATGCGCTGAACGAGCCTTGTCCTCTCCACCAACCTTGCCCCAGCTTGTCTCCATTGTTTACTCTTTTGTAACAATTAAATTAAAAGTAGTAGAACCTTATATGCTATCAATTCCTTAATTACTTGCTGTTCCCTTTTCCAAATTGATTAGTAAATGGTTATTACAGATAACATGATTGATGGGATATACGAAAAATACCCTGAAAAGACGATTGGATCGTTCTCCCGTCCCGAAAGGCCAAGGTCATGAAGTGGTGGTTAAAGCGGGAGTGGGAAAGATGAGTGTTGTCTGCTAAAATGGTCGCAGCAAACCCAATAACTAATGATGGCCACTTGGCATTTCTGGAAAGGCGGAGGAAGCAGAAGTAGTTCAGTCGTGGACTGCTTGGGATTTCTGGGAGCTACTGGCTGGCCCCTCGAGGCCTAACATGGATCAATCTTTAATCAGCCTATTGAGGTTTAGTCTCCGAATTAAAAAATTTCAGGATTATATTTTGCAGTGGATAAGTGTTGTAAAGTCCTTGTGCAATAGTAGAAGTATCGAGGTATAGGGTAAAGATCACATCAAAAGTACCTGCCAATGATAATTGCATTATTAGATAGGAAGGTCATCGTTACTAATTTTCTTTTACCAATTATTAAAAAGTTATATTTGATAAAAAAATAATAAGTCAACGGGTGCTAGTTAATAATTTCATTCTTAATTATCTTAGTTTTAACAATTTATAGACAATTCCTTTTATTTTTAGGCAAAACAAAGTGAATAGTTATATATATATATATATATATATAAAGACCAGACATAAAAGTAAAATATGTTATATATAAAAAAATGATTTATTGTGTTAAAATATAATCTTTTGATCGCTTGATCAATTTTCTCGCCAATATCTCTTGGAAAGCATCAATTAGATGATTGATCTTAGCTGCGACTTTTGGTTTGTCTTTTGTTGAAAAGGGGAGATTTGAAAACAAAAATTGGGCAATCAATTCAGGATTTTTGGAGCAAAGCAAAAACATATGAAGCGAAGAGTAATGGTTTCGGCTTGTAAAAGACATAAAGATTGGAGGCTGTCCAGCAGAGAGCCCTTGTAAAGTCAATCTTATTTGCGGTAGAAGTCAAATATGGCAGATATGAGCTCTTTTTTTTTTTGTCAATAATAAAAAACTTTAATTTATTTTTTCACTTTTATTTTTGTTTTTTAAATTCAGTAAAAAAATATATTTTTTAATTTTTATTTCTATTTTTGGTTTTAATTTCTTTTAGTTTTTATAAATTATGAAAATCATAAAAGTGTTTTTTGTTTTATATCTTTCATATTCTAATTTACTATTAACCAAATACATATTTTTAAAAATATTTAATAATTAATTTAGACATTTATTTTTAAATTAAAATAAATAAAATAATTTTAATAATTATTAATAAATATAAATTAGATTTAAAAATTTTCTTCAAATTTATAAATTTTCAAATAAAATTCATTTTAATAATTATTTTAATAACATATAATAATTTTTACTGTTAATTTATTATAAACATTAATAATCAAACGAGTTTTTTACTTTTACTTTAAAAATTAAAATAAAAAAATGCAAATAAAAAAACAGAAGTTATCACTTCTAATAGCATCTGGTTCTGGTTGATTTAAAACTTGTAGTGAAATAAAAATGTCTGTCTTTTTATATTAATTAATTTAATTTTATAATTTAACTTAAATCATTAAAAATGATTATGTTATTGACTTATTAAATAATTCCTTCAAATTATATTTTTTTAATTTGTTATATAACACAATAATTTAGTCAAAAATAGGATTTAATTATTTGTCCACAATAAATTTTATTTATTAAAGGAATAAAAAGGGAAATTAATTTTCTATTGCAATCCAATCCCATCTCTTAAGAGAAAGTCAATGGCTTTGGAAAAAAGAAAAGAAGATATTGATATTAATAGAGCTTTCACATGGCATATCCAAAAAAAAGTACAGAAACCTAATAAGCAAGGGGGGGAAAAAAACATTTCGCCCGCATGACGTCATTCGCTACGACGCTACCCAATGGCGCTCCATTTTCCACTATATAATCTAACTAAGCCTCCTCAAACAACCCCACACCTCTCAAAACACACTCCTTGATCCCAACTAATGTGTGTATCTAATCTTGTCCTCAAAACAGAACAACGTTTCAACAGTGATGGAGCATAGTGACACTACTGCCACTACTACCACCACAACTACCAACTCATCTTCTCCTCTCTCTCGTTCCCCTTCTTCTTCTCCTTCTCCTCCTCCTCCTCCTCCTCCTCCGGTGGTTGCTAGTCCCTGCGCCGCCTGCAAGATTCTTAGGAGGAGATGTGCTGAGACGTGTGTGTTGGCTCCTTATTTTCCTCCCACTGAACCAGCCAAGTTCACCATTGCTCACCGTGTCTTTGGTGCCAGTAATATCATTAAGTTCTTGCAGGTAACTAGTTTCCTGACAAAGTTTTAGATTAGACTTGTTTTTAAGGATGTTCCATTTGATGGAACTCCTAGAAGGCTGACAATTGCTCGGCGGCTGCAGTGTTTTAATTGTCCATGAACTGGCAGAAGGGACCAGGAAAACTCTAGTTAGTTTACTGCATGAACTGGCAGAAGGGACCAGGAAAACTCTAGTTAGTTTACTGGACTTTCTCGGCTTAGTTGATGGGGTTTAGAATCTGACGCTAACAAAAGTTACAAGTAGGATTAAGAGGGCCATTTTAGTTCAGATTGTAGGAATATTCACAAACCACATGCATCAGTTTCTTGGTAAGAGTTACAGAGGAACTTCACAATTTGTGAAAAAGAGATTTTCTGACTTGGGGTAGGTCAAGATTTTAATGCGAATGAAGGTATGATTTATATCTTCTTTTCCTTTTGGACACGGAAAAGTAAATTCAGCAAGCCGAAAAGTGAGGGCATGCCAAGTCTCTCACTATCAATGACTATGAAATGAGGACAGATATCTTTTCTTTATTTTGACAATTCGCTGTTAAACGTGAAGAAGCCACCAAATTGTAGAAAAAAATCAGCACAGAATGTGACGGCTGATCTTGATTTTGATAATAAACTTGACTTAAGGGACCATTTTGGGGCAAAGTTAATTTGAAGACTTACTATAATATCTAGTAGCACTAAGGTTATCCCTTAATAGTTGAATTGCTTCCAAGTCCCTCGCCTTAACGCATATGCATTGAATTGAATTTCAGGAACTTCCGGAGTCTCAAAGGGCTGATGCTGTGAGCAGCATGGTTTACGAGGCCAGTGCCAGGATCAGAGACCCTGTGTACGGATGTGCAGGGGCTATATGCCAACTACAGAAACAAGTTAACGAGCTCCAAGCTCAGCTCGCCAAGGCACAAGCTGAGGTTGTGAATATGCAATGCCAACAAGCCAACCTTGTGGCTTTACTTTACATGGAAGTGGCACAGTCTCCTCCTCCTCGTCAACAACAACAATCATCTCAACAACTTGTCGACAATTTCATTAGCTACCCGCAATCATACCAGGCCAATGCCTGCTTCCCTGACGAGAACAGCCTTGGGTCAATGTGGGAACCTCTTTGGACGTAATCAATGATAACCCACCCAAGCCATCTAAAGTTGTAGCATGCAATTAGTATCCTAAGACACTCCTAACTCCAAATATGAGGAGATTAGTTTTCTAATAAATTTTAACTTTAGTAACTCTAGGACTACAGGTATTACCTAATGGTATGTGCTATATTTGGGAGGGAAATTGTAAGGTGAGATCTAATTTTCTTTGTCAAAGCTAGACGAAGTGGATTGGCCTTTTTTCTCCGAGTAATCTTTACATTAATATTAAGAAAGGACCAAAGTCCCTTTCTATTATCACTCTAATCCTGCTCTGTGCTCTGTGCTTTGTGTACTTAATCAACAACTTTCTGGTTACCCACTATCGTTGCTTCTAATCAATGTTCCAATTTTCTTTTTTTCCTTTTGTTCAACTTTGTTAATGCAATCAATTGACCATCGCATTACTAAATACAAGTCAATTAAAAAAAATACCATTTTCTACTCTTCTTTGGATTCATTTTAGATTATTTGGTAACCAATGGAAAGATGATTAGATTCTAAAGCAGCCCAGTAAAGCACTGATATAATCCATACGATGCTTTTACCTAGAGTTGAAAAGTTCTTATATACTACGTTTAGTTGACTTAACTCTTCCAACAATATCATTTATATTCAACAATGGTATTAAATTACATTGCAACCCCTTTGCATCAATGGATTTTTTTAGCTTTCTATTGATGAGAATAAAGGCAAAAGAGAGATTATAATTAAATCTCTCTTTTAATAATTTTAAAATATATTTTTATTCTAAATTAATAAAAAATATTTTGTGACTTTAAAAATTCAAATTAAAAATTTTTATATTAAATAATCTGTTAACACTACAAGAAAAATGTAGATTAGCAACGGAAATTTAACAACGGAAAATTTTTCGTCAGCAATTAGCGACGGAAATATGCTTTCCGTCGTTAAAATTGAGTGATTTAGCGACGGTACTAATATTCGTCGCTAAATTTGGAGGGAATTTATCCCGACAAAATTTACAACGGACATTAGCGACGGAACAATATAGCCGTCGGTAATAAATTATTGACAGAAAATATACCGTTGGAAATTAGCGATGGAAAGCATATTTCCGTCGCTAAAATTGAGTAATTTAGCGACGGTATTAATACTCGTCGCTAAATTTGGAGGGAATTCGTCGCGGTAAAATTTGCGACGGAATATAACGACGGTATATGTTCCGTCGCTAAAAATGGAGGGAATTTTTGGCGAAATAACAAATTTTGAGTTTACCTACGGAATTTCATTGGTAAATGAATTTAGCGACGGAAATTTTCTTTCCGTCGGTAAAAAGGCGGGAATTATTGGCGGCACAAATTTTTTTTGAATTTACCTACGAAAATTTCCGTTGCTAATTTCGTCGGTAAATTCTTTTTAAATATAAACTCACCCAACATCTCGCTCCCACTTCTATCTTCTTTTCCCTTTCTTCTTCTTCCTTCTTCCTACATCTTCTCTTCGGTTTTCTTGGAGCCCATTTCTCTGTTGTGGACTCCTTTT
>JAOSBK010000205.1:8954903-8973391 GCA_027568895.1 Erythroxylum shatona | reverse complement strand
ACCAACGGAAAATTTCCGTCGTTAAATTTAGTAACGGCCATATCTCCGACGCCTTTTTTCGTGAATAAATTCCGTCGTTAAATAAGCTTACCGACGGAATATGTACAAATTCCGTCGGTAAATTCCATCGCTAAACTCTATTTTTTTTGTAGTGTAAGTCATTTTAATGAAAGTTATAAAGTGAAATAACAGTACAACTGACAGAATAAAGTTATCTATTATTACGTGATTTGATACATTGTAGATAATAATGTTGATAAGTTAGGTTATTAGGTGAAAGTACAGAAAGAGGGATTCGAACTTTCGATGAACAAAAGCCTACATAGCAGTTCCACTGCTGCACCTTGAGCCAATCGGCTTTAATTATTGTAAACATGACATAATTTATATAATTAATCAAGTAATTTGTTACGATCTAATTGTCCCACATCTGTAATAAAAGAGATTGATATGGAGTTTATAGACTTACAGGCTCTCCCACCTTTCAAGCTAGTTTTTATGGTTGGTTCTCTCATAAGACTTGTAATAATTGGTATAAGAGCCAACACCACTTCTTCAAGTCCTCATGTTACACCCACGGGTGATGACGCCGGCATTGCAGTGTTCGCTTGAGGCTAGAAAAGGTCTAGCGCATAGCCAGTCTATGGGTATGTAGGTGGTGACGTCAGCAGTGTTTACCTGAGACTAAAAAAGGTCTAGTGCATAGTCAGCTTATCGGTGCCTGGACTACGAAACGTGGTGGGATGTTACGGTCTAGTTATCTCACATCGGTAATAAAAGAGACTAAGGTGGGGTTTATAGACTTATGAACTCTCGCGCCCTTCAAATTAGCTTTTATAGTTGATTATCTCACGAGACCTATAACATAATTATTGTAAATTGACAACAACTATTTTTTATTACCTTTTACTTTTTTAGGATTTTTAATGGCAACACTCATTCTTTATTTTTAAGAAAATTATAATAATGCGAAAAGTTTTTTAAGAAAGTATGTATCTTTGGGTTTTCTATCTTTTACTACATATAGGAAAAGAAAGGTTTGCGTCTTTCATTATAAGAAAAAAGTGTGTGGATGATCTCGTGTTCATCCCTCTTGTTTCTTATCGTTTACGACATGTATTGTTCACATCTCTATGTTTTGCTTTCAGCGGCTTTTTCTACTCAATTTGTTTTACGTGCGTACAGGACAAACTGCGGGTGCAAATCCTTCTACATGCATGTGTATTGTTTTACCCTGATTATACAAGGATTGCATGTGCAGATTTTGTAAATGCCAAAATCTCGGTGTGGCTGAGTTCAAATCTAACACAACTATCTGTTTCAATCTTTTCACAGAAATAGCCGAATCTGCATGTTCTGCTACCCTACAAAATGTCATGGTATCAGGATTAGATATCATCTTTTGATCAATCAAATCAAATATCCTCTTTTTAGCACATAAGAAACTAATTAAATCGTACCGTTTTATTCAAATTCTAGATTTTACGAGAAATCGAGTAACTATGGAAACTCACAATTTTATATTGTAATTTTACAATTGTTTTGAGCTAGCAACGTGAAATATACAATTTTATCTCTAATTAGTAAAAATGTTATTTTTAAATAATAGTGCAAGAATAGTGTCCATCTAAATTAGTTCGAAGGGTAAAAAAGGATATAAGCATCTTAGATAATATTTAATTACGTACCTTTGTGTATATTTAAAATGTGAAAAAGAAGAATTTAATTCATGATTTGAAAAAAACTAATTTGATCACATAAGATGAATCTCAAATTTTAGTAGGGGTGAAGGTTAAAACTTTAATCCTTGGATACGATGTCTTTTCATATTTTAAAATAAAGCATAAAAGCCGTTTCATTTTATTTTCAGTATATCGCAAATACTGAAGTGGAGCATAAGGCAAGGGAGCCTTTGACATGGCACGTGCCTTTGTCGTTGTATAATTAGCTTTATGATGATATTCTCAATTATTTCGGGAATATTTGTGCCCCCCTAAACACGGTTTGAATCATAATGTAGGTCACTTGCACACCACGTGAACATGATCGTTAAGAAGTGAACAAGCATTCTGCCACCTGTCGGCGACCAACTGATGTGTTGTCTCTTTATTATTATGGATCAGATAGAAGTGTTATTTTTGACCCATCGTCACCTGCCTTAAAGATCTGAGCACCACAAATGTAACCTTTTTTAATTTGTGAAATTTATAGTTATTGTATTTCTCATTGGATAATAAATTATAATTTATGTATTTCAAAAAAATTATTTAACAATTTAATAATTCAAAAATAAATAATAAAAAATTAAATGAGCAAAATTGACAAAAGATCACTAAAATATCTATTGAAAGACACATAGTATAGGTGACGAAGACTACCACCATGCTCTTTGTATACTATAATTTAGCAAATTAGATGAATATTTTATTATATCTTTACACCTTGTTTACTATTTTGATGATAATATAAGAGGATATTGTTAGAAATTAACAAATGAGTAATCCACATCACAAATAGACATATGGATAAAGTAAGTTATACATATACAAGGATATGACTCATAATTCATTGCTTTAAGCTTTTGAGATGAGATATGATATCATAATTATATATGGACTCAATTGAATTCGTCTAATTTTACCGTTTTAACCCAATATGTTTGGTTTTATAACAGTGGATCTTACTTAACTAAAATTGTGTGATTTAGATGAGCAAATTCATGATCGCATTAATTTAAAGGCAGGGGTTACAAATAACATATAAGATATATTTTTACACGAGTTGTCACGTAACGGATCTAGCTAGGAGTTATATGAGATGTCATTAATAAAATTGTTATTCACCAAATTTAAGTTTAATTAGTTTGTTAAGCAAAATCTAGATTAACTAAATTCAGATGAAATCCTAGTCCACTAGAAAGATTAATCTTAAATAGTAGTGAGGACTGTTATTTAAAATAAAATAGTGAGAGTAGCAAATATACAATTAAAGTCCAGATCTTATTTAGTAGTTATGATATATAACTACTACTCGCTTTTCTTACATTATATTTTGTTCATGGTAAATTTTACCTTGCTTAATATAACTGATACTAAGAGGGTGTGAACCAAATATCCTATATACATGTTATGTTTGAGAAGAGTAAAGGAATTTTGTATTGTCATTATGTATTTTTTTGTTATAATCTTTATTAAGGATTTAATGACAAAGTTATAGAGATATGTCAATATCATATAGATGACAAAACGTAATGACATTTTGAGTTGATTAATGTCTTATAAACTCTGATGACATGTAAGATGTATGTCAATACCATGATAGCATGATATAAGAGGTTGCATATAGTAGACTTGAAACGGATAGTACTTCGATGGAATTGTTTCATTCAATTTACTCTACAAAATGCATAAACATAGACATCAATTAAAAACTTTGTTATGGTATGATAGTAGATGTCATAAGAAAAACAAAATTGCATGAATTTTCTTGCCTATACGTGATATGATAGAAATCACATATATTTCTAGTTCATGCTTATAAGTATTTGATATTAAATTTAGATTCAATATTATTATAATGTTCAATGCATGATAAGAAACAGATTATTAAGTAAAAGTTGTTGATTCGATCTTATACACATAGTTTGTATCTATTGAATCAATGGCGACTTAAGCTTAACATAAGTGGCAAGAATATAAAGTTAGATAATCGAGATTATCTTTTTATACCATGTTGGTTAAATCATAATAACAAGAATTACAAAAATATATGTATCCTTTTGATTATGAATCATATGAAACTTACAAAACTTGTTAAGTTGAAGAATAACCAATTCAATCTTTAGTGAAAAGATGATGATGATATTAAATTGTTAAGTCTATATATGCGATGTATTAGATGGAATAACTATTTATAAAAGGATTATACTTGTATTTCATTAAAGTGCTAATGAATTTATATAATATAGTCATATGTATTAAATGAAATAATGATTTAACATTTTGAAAAGTTCAAAGTACTTAAATCTAAGTAGAAATTAAGCATTGAGAATGTAAAAGCACTTCAATGAGATCGATGTGGCGAGTTTTAAATTTCTCAATTATTTATAAGGAATGAGATTCTATGGTGAACACCTCCACAATAAAATTCCATAAGTGTATGGATTTATGTAAGGAGGAAAATATAATATGAGATATTGTATGATGCAATATTTGTTTCTTTTATAACTATGCATGGTAGTACAACTTACCTTTGCAAGTTCTAATTAAATTAATAAACAGGAATTCATATTAGATATGAAATGGTAAGACTTTTAAAAAGTCAAAGTTAATGATTTTGGGAAGTGATGCTTAGCTAAAGCATTTATTATCCACTAACTTTATAACTAACTTGGATAATAAAAGATTATGACATACCAAAATCTTACAATCTTATCGAACAAATTGTTTGTTTCAGTGTATACTTATAGGAGAATAGTTACCATGATAAGTTGGTAATAAGAACAAATTTAGAAGTTTAAATCTTATGACAATATATTTAATTGGAACTAGTGACTTTATTGATACATTTGATGTATAGTTGAAAGGCTATAAGATGTTGATAGATTCACCTTCATGATAAATTAAAAGAGTTTGTTTTAGAAACGACTATGAATTTATCATGTCTACAAGAAGGTTAGTGGGAAAATCATTGTCCTTTGCAGTAGGAGTATGTATAGACTTATTTCTCACAAACAACAATAATTCATATTTTTAATTGTTGAAAAACAATTGCCCAAGAACAACTCTTATTGGATATGAAAAGGTAACAACTTAATTATGGGAATTTAATCTATAGAGATAGACTGGAAGTTGTTTACTTGTTCTAGTTTAAGTACATAAATAATGTACTAAAGATATTTAGTATTTGAGATATCTAATACTTGTGAAGTATTTAAGATATCTATCATTATATGCATTAGTTGATATTTAAGTTGTCAATAAGGATATAAAATTTAGAGGTAAATCCTCATTAAGGTATATTTTACCTTAAATAATATTATTTTGAGATTGAGTGGGTTCCAATATAGCAAATGTTGCTAATTAAGCTATAACATATTTTTCATTTAGTGGAAATGATTAAGTGAATTAAGAAGTTGTTTAACAAACTTGATATATTTCCTTGCATTGTTTATACAATATATATTGTAGAACATTAGAGTCATTAGGTATGTGAAAGAAACTAAGATGTCATCAAAGATCCAAGTATGTATTTAGGCAGTTTCTCTTAATTATGAATTAAGATGAAAATTGTAAAATTTAAGCAAGTGCTTACTATAAATAGTCTTGTAGAATTCTCTCACTAGACTATTGTCCTACCAGTGGCATGATCATCATACGGTGATATAATATAAGATACTTAAACTATTGACTTAGCGCAAATGGGAGATTATTGGTTTATAACCTACAGTCAATCAATTGGTTATAGTTTGATGAAAAAATAATCTAAAGGCATTCTTTATCATGTACATATTTAGATGTATATGATAAAATTTATGGAATAATTATACATTGCAAACAAAATTAAGATGAGATTATAATTATAAAATTAATATTACATTTATGTATTATCTCTAAATTATTCATAGTTATTGTTTTATTAAGATTGGACATTAATAAAGCACAAAAAGACTAGTACATATTATGTTTTTCTTTATAAAGAAATCAATCGATCGCATAGACTAAAGTATAGAGATACTTAAATAAACATGTAGGTGCTTCTTAGAGAACAAATTTACTAAACTGTCTCCATACAAGAAATTCATTTAGAATATTACTGATATGTTTATGGAAATTCTCATTATGATGATTGTACAAATGATTCTTTGACTTGAGATCTCCAAAGTTATCTTATATAAGGATTGTTATGTTTTAATACTACCAATGACCTATTTTAGTCAAGGATAGTTAATTCAGTAGTCATTGGATGTAGCATGAACTATATAGAGATAGCTGAGTGATCAATATATGATTTGTCACCCTAAAATTATTAGAGAGAATATTTTGATGTTCTCAATTAGAATTGATTCAAAAAATTCTTAGCTAAGGTGGGATGACACTTTGTAAAATAGTTTACATATGTCATTCATCGGTTGAATCAATTACTAATGATAGAGAACTAATATGATTGAACTCAAAACAGAGTAGACATCAATTTCATGTTCTATATATAATCAAAATATTGTATGATGAAATGATTTAATTATACAAAAAAGATATCCACGCAAAAGTTAGTCAAAAACACTTTGACATTCTTAAATATTTGAGTGGTTATGATGTGTTGATAAACACCAATCTTGATCTATGTATATAAATTATTTAATTAGAAAATTAAATATAAATTAAAGGAGTTTAATTTATCTAATTATAAATATAATTTAAAGTTATAATTTGTATCCATTGTCAATACATTTGGGAACCTAATGAATCACACAGAAATAATGGATTGAAGAAATACAAGATAATTTAATCAAATTGAACTTAATTGTAAAGTTTGATAAACTTTATGATTAAATATAAGTTATTTAATAAATAAAGAATAATATGAGATATTGGATCTTTTTTTTAAAAGTATATTGGATCTTATTTGGGCATAACTAGTATTTAATATAGAATTATTTGTAATTTTAATTAAAGTTTAATTGATAATGTCCAAAACTTATTATAAATAGGCTTAATTTCTAAGGGAGCTAGTACTCCTTGATTCCTCTTTACAATAATTGTAAAGTTCTCTCAGCTCATTATGTAGATATCGTTTGAGGTTGGACACTTGTGTGGTCATAGTGGTTGAGATGAGTCAATTTTAGAAATGGTTCGAGGGATACGACAAGAATATGATCAAGTTTTCAAATAAGGTATAAATTGTTATTTACGCTTTGTTATGATTTATGCATTAATTATTTTATAGAATTTAAAATGATCTTGACTTTTAAAAAATCGATATAAAAAGTTTTGTAATTATTCTACTATGCATGGTATTGGATCTCACTCCAATTTCCAATAGATATAAACCTTTGTAATGCCCATGAATATACAAAAATGATTAGTAAAACTCAGTAATGCTTCTAATTACTTTCAAATTGGTAGATCAGCATCAGTATCAGCATCATCATCATCATCAATATTTGTAGATATAGGACATAATTTACAAAAAAACCTATGAACATATAAAGTTATCTAATCTACATGAAAGAGTTTAATGGTGCTAAATGTACACTAAGATCTAAAAACTAAGTATTTTCTATGCTAGATGTGTTGGTTTATGCCCTTCAACCAACCAGTTTGATTGTATTTTGGTGATAATTTTTTAAAGGTATTCTTTATCTTGTACATGCTTAGATATAGATGATAAAGTCCATGAAATAATTATACATTCAAAGTGAAATTATAATGAGATTATAATTATAAGGTTCATACTGTATTTATGTATTATCCCTAAATTGTTTCTAATAATTATTTTATTAAGACTAGATATTAATATAACGTAAAAAGATGAGTCCGCATTATGTTTTTCCTTATGAAGGAAGTAGTTAATTTCATAGATTAATGTATAAAGATACTTAAAACAAATATATGGATGCTTGTTAGATAACAAGTTTACTGAATTTACATAATATAAGAAATCTATTTGGAACATTATTTATATGTCTATGAAAATTCTCAATGTGATAATTATATAAGTGAAAATCACTTTGACATTCTTAAATATTTGGTTGGTTATGATGTGTTACTAGACGCCAATCTTGATATGTGATTATAAATTGTTTAATTGGAAAATTGAAGACAAATTAAAAGAAAATTTAATTTATCAAATTTTAATTATGAATTATAACTAGAATTTATAATCATTGCCAACATATTTGAGAATCTAATAGGTATCATATAAAGAACGAGTTGAAGAGGGTAAAAATATTTAATCAAGTTAGACTTGATTATAAACTTTGATAAACTTTATGATTAAGTATGAGATATTTGATAGATAAGGATTAATATGAGATATTGAATCTTATTTGGGCAATTAAAATTATTTGTAATTTTAATTTTAATTTTAATTTTAATTAAATTTTAATTAAATTACTAAAATGTCCAAAACTTTTTATAAATAGACTTAAGCTCTAACGAATGTAACACTTCTTGCTTAAACTCTCTGTAAAAGTTACAGAGTTTTCTTAACATATTTTGTGGATGTCATTAGAGAGCAAATAATTGTATGGCTACGATAGTTAAGATAGACCGATTTTGAAAACGGTCCGAAGGATATGACAAAAAAAGGATTGAGCTTCAAAATAAGGTACGAATTAAGATTCATGCTTTATTATTTAATTGTTAATCATTTTATATAATTAAAGTGATTTTGGTTTTTTAGAAATCAAAATACAAAAAGGTTTTGTAATTATTCCATTATAGTTGGGATCGAATCTTATCACAATTTCCCAATAAGATGTAATGTTATCTTGCAAAGCATTTTTGGTCTGATAGGATGAATAAAAGAACTAGCTATCTATGCTAGAACATCTATGTCCTCCTCAGAACCTAATGGTTATAGAACACCTTAGTTCTTTGTCATTTGTTTATGTACTTGACATGTTGTGTCAAAGTCAATGTTGTGACTTTAAACTTACAATTACTGGTATTCGATTATTAAAGACCATATACCTTACAGCCAGTGTACTCAAAGTAGAAAGACACATATATGGGTGTGTAGTTGTTGAAAAAATAGGGCGAGATCCGATCCCATGTACAACAAAATAGTTATGAAATTTTTTTGGTATTTGATTTCTCAAAATCAAGATCATTTAAAATTCTATAACATAATTAACACATAAATCATAATAAAGCATAAATCGTAATTTGTACTTTATTTAAAAGCTTGATTATTTTCTTATCGATTCTCTCTAACCGTTTCTGAAATCAGCTCATCTTAACCATCGCTATTGTACGTATATCCAACCTAAGCAAAATGTTAACTCCTTTGGAACTTAAGCTTATTTATAATAGGTTTTGAATATTTTAATAATTTAATTGAAACTAAAATTTAATCAAACTTTAATTAGAATTAAAAATAATTATGATTAAATACTAATTATGCCTAAATATGATCTCAGATTTCATATTTATCATTTTTTAAATATCTCATATTTAATAATAAAATTTTTTAAATTTTGCAGTCAAGTCCAACTTGATTAAAATATCTTTTCTCTATTCAACCATTTCTTTGTATGTAAACTATTAGTTTTCAATATGTTGGCAAAAGATATAAATTATAACCTTAAATCATATTTATTATTAGATAAATTAAACTCTTTTAATTTATTTTTAATTCTCTAATTAAATAATTTATTTTCATATACTAACATTGGTGTCTAGCAATGCATCATGACCACTGAAATATTTATGAATGTCAAAATTGTTTTGACAAACCTTTTTATGTATGCTTTTTTCATATAATTCAATTATTTCATCATAAAATGTTCCATTTAAACATAAAATATGAAATTAATGTCTACATTTTTTTGATTCCAATCATATTAGTTCTCCATCATTAGTAATTAATTCAATTACTGAAATTCGAAAATTATTTTCAAAGTATCATTCTACTTTAGATAAGGATTTTTCGAATCAATACTAATCGAGAATAACAGAACATTCTCTTTAATTACTTTAGAGGTGATAAATCATGCATTAATCACTCAACTACCTCTATATAGTTCATACTATATCTAGTGACTACTGACTGAGTTATCTTGACTAGAATAAGTTATAAGTAGTATGCTAATCTATAGTAATTCCTATATGAGACAACTTTTAAGATATCAAGATCATCACAATGATAATTCCAATAGACATACAAGTAATGTTTTAAATAGAATTATGATATGGAATCAATTTAGTGAACTTGTTTTTTTAACAAGGACCCATATATATGTTTAAGTATTTACATATTTTAGTCTATAAGATTGATTACTTCCTTTATAAGAAAAAATATAAGGTATGTTAGTATTTTTACATTTTATTAATCTCCATTCTTAATAGAACAAGGATTAGGAACAATTTAAGGATAATATATGAATTTCATAATTATGATTTTATCATAATTTTATTTGTAATGTATATTTATTTCAAGAATTATATCATATACATCTAAATATGTATAAAATAAAGAATATTTACAAATAATTATGTCACTAAACTATATTCGATTGATTGCATAACCAAACAAGTAATATGAGATTTAACTCATTTTAAGTTATTTAACCTGGCAAAAAATTTTAGTCGCCAAAATCTGTGTTCGATGGGACAGCCCCTGTGAATTTACATAGACACAACAATAGTATGTTTCTTGTCTGTATGCTGAAAAACTCCCCAAAAGACAACTACCTAAATAGATTCCAGTGGGAACCGGGACACCGTTTTTGAAACAAACTTAAAAAGGATCGTACTGAAGTCTGAAACAAAGAACAAGAGTCTCCAACTGAAATCTATCTAAGTTGTCTTTTAAACATAACCCTTTCTCACTTCATGAACACACAGAAGACAGCTAATAAAGTGGAGAATTGACCTTATGTCAACTTTTGGTGGTGGAATTTTAGCTTTTGGAATTTGGAACGTTTTCTCGTGGTCGTTGGCTATTAGCTACCAATTTTTGAGACATGATCCATAAGTTGCTCAAGGTTTGTTCTGTTTTAACACGGAAAATCATCATTACTATCCTCATTATCCATGCAGAACTAGCTTCCCCTTGTAAACTCAAAGTCATATGTCTTGTATATACCCCATCATTATCGAAATCACCAAAATTCCCTTTTGATCAATGGCAGCTGCAGCGTCTTCGTATTATTATAGTGTTTTTGCGTTTGAGCAGTCTCACATCTTGATGACTAGCACTTGGGATATGGCTTTATAATCTTCATCTCAATTTTGGTGAACAAGCTTTCTCTTAAGATTGTTCTATATAGTTTATCTTCAACTTTGGGGATATTGAAAGGGATTAATTCGGATACATCTATATCTGCAGACAACTTTATTGCTAAAATCTGTTAGTTGGGCAGGCAGAAAATTGGAAAGGAGGATCACAAACTTGGCCCAAAGAGTGTCGCTGTTGATCTTGTTTCAAGGTGAACACAACTTAGGCCTCCCAACAAAAAGGATACTGGTTTGAACTGTGGGGAAATGGGTCTAAGCCTAAATCAAATGGACTATGTTACGGGAAATATAAAATTAAAAACTACTTTTTTTTTCTTCTTTCTTTGAACTAATGCTATAGTCATAAGTGTAGTCCATAGAACTCAATAAGTAATTGAAACAATTGAATAACAATTTGCAACTTTAACAATTGTAAAATTTCAATTGATGGCATTAACTCATTTGGCCATTTGCAACACTTTTAATTCATAAAAAGGATCATTTAAATCTACATCTGATACATTATTATAAGAAAAAGTGGTTGTAAAATTTGTGCTTCATTTTCTTAATTCATTATCATCCAATGACCTGAATTTTTTTGAATCAAATAAGAATCCAAAAGTATTTTCAAATGTTGTTAATTGTTTAAATATATTATTCAACGAAGCAATTGTCATACCCACAATAACTAGAAAGTAATTAACTATGAAAGAGTCTTCAATTGATTGTATTTCTATGTCGTGATCATTTTCATCAACTTGTCTTTTCCAAATAATATAACACCTAGATGGAAATGTAAGCTCTACATTCGTCTCATTTGCAATATTTTTGGCAATATTCATACTAGAGGCAAATCCATCTTCTCTTTATTTCTCTAAAAATACCATCATACTTTCTAATTGCTCTATGGTAGCGTTAATGCACATGGGTTTAGACTCTAACTTTTTACTCACCATATTAGAAATTATTGTGTGAAAATTAATATGTTAATTCTTTACATAAATTTTTTTAATCTAACCATTTATCTAACTTTGAAATTATTAGAATACAACTAGGTAAAGAGTAATGAAAACACTATAAAAAAACTAATCAGTACATCAACTATCGATCTTGAATTTGTTTAAGAGTAGGAGTTTATGTAGTATTTAGAATCCTAAACGACATGTAATTCAGAAACCAGGTCTTACATAGCAAAAGAATGGAGTTCCATTCAAGTTTCAGCTTTAATATATTTTTGTATGTGTGTGTGTTCACAAGTCTATTTATATATACAAATTAAAATAATAAACAACTTGAATTAATTATAATAATTTAAGTATTTAGTAAGATAAAAATACATAGAAAAATAAAAAAACTTTACTTTTAAATTATCATTCAGAAATCATAATCATGAAAATCTTTTGTTGCTAATTCTTGAGTTAGATTATCATAAATTTATATACTAATGGAAATAAAAAAATTAGAGGGTAAAAGATAAATCAATTGTTTGAATAAATTTATGAATACATAAAAAAAGTTGATGTTAGATAATCTAAAATGATACATCACCTTTTGAATAATTTGAAATGGTAAATAAATTTTAAATTATGCCTATGCCACTTTTACTTCAACATTTGAGACGAAGATGGCCTTAAACATCATGTGTAGGAATGAGGGCCTTGGACAAGCGTCCTTCCTGCCCTTACCTAAGGTCGGGATTGATTATACTATAAGGTCTCATTTAGTAACCAATAATGAAGGAATCAAAATAAGAAATAAGAATGAAAATGGAAAGGATAGGAATAAGAATGAAATTACTAATTATGCTTGTTTTGTATAGTATTAAACAAAGTTAATAGTTATATTAATATTTGGTATTAAATAGTTAAAATGATAATAAGAATTTTTTTACTCATATTTAGTTATTATATAATTTATGTTGTACATAATTAATTAAAATATTTTATATTTTATAAATAACTAATCAAAAAATTCAATTATTTATAAAATTATTAATTTTTAAATAATTGAATGATTTTTATGTAAGAATAAAATTATCAATAAAACAAAATACGACAATTATTAATAAATTAATATAGAGGATCATAATATGTAATTTTAATGATAATATTCTGATAAGAATCAATATTTTAATAATAACTTGATAATATTCTAATATCTTTTATCTCTTAGTCTTGATTTTCGATTCCAACTTATATCCCTAACCCCCCATTTAGGAATAAAAGTCCATGATTATTTAGGATTCATTCCAGCTTTCTCATTCCTTATTTTATCCATTACCAGTAACCAAACAACTAAAAGGTAGGGAATAAATGTTGCATGCCTATTCCCAACTCTTTACTATTGATTACCAAACAATACCTAATAGTTTATTCATATGAATTGTTGCTAAAATGGTTTTGATTTTTTTTTTTACTTGTTGTATATGATGAATAAGTTGTAGCAATTGTTTCCTTCATATTGTGTTGCCTATCACGTGTTTGATAAATATCCTGTAAGGTTATCACTCTACCTCTCTTTAACTAACATTTACATAGAGATGTTTTATTTTTTATGTTTAAGGTTATAAATTAGCATCTAGTATCATAGTAAGGAAGCCCAAACATGACAAACAAATTTAATATTATGAATTAAACTTAACTCTCTATTCCATTCTTAAAAGGAGTAATTATGAAGTATGAAGCATTAAGATAGACCTTTTTCATCCCTCAAGACCTCTAGAAACTAGATGAAAATGGTTACAAGGAAATAGTGATTTCAGTTGAAATTCTCAAATACGATAGGAAGAAAGTTGCTAAGACTCTTTTTCATTCAACTAAAAGAACATAAAGGCATAAGTTGGGTTTGCATCCTACTTCAATAGGTGCACTTTTCATATTTTTCTTAGGAAGTGTAAGAGATTGTACAATAGCTATTATCATTGAAGTAGGGATGTTTAATATGAAATAGAGATAATGAAGCTTCTAATGATTTTTTTTTTTTGCCATATACAATATCTTTTTGTCATTTTTTTGGATATAATGAATTTTTTTACCTAATATAAATTAAGTAATAAAATAAAGAAGATAAAGGAAAAAGTTTGTTTGTGTCTTGCTTCAATGGGTGCAGTTTTCATATTTTTCTTAGGTAGTGTAAAAGATTGTTGATAGATGCATATTTGACTATATTTATACACCCATATTTGATGTTTTTGCTTGATATTTTATAGTTTTGTTGTATATTTGATACTAAATTAGCTCAAAGTGCATTTATAGGTGATAATTGCCTTTATAGATCAAAAGGAGAGAATTTGGGTGGAATCATGGCATAGAATGAAGATTTGAAACAATTAGGAGATACACAACAGTCTGGCAATGTAAATCTCTATAAACATGTAAAATCACAATTTTAAGTATTTTTAGAGCTAAACGGTTGTCTAAGTGACTGTGTATGTCTTAAAAATCCTAAAGTTTTCTATAAAAGGATGTAAGCAGAGGTAAAATAAAGAGAGCCAACTTTTATAGTAGACTTGAGGCATGAAACATCAAAAAATGTGACAATTTTGATGCAGAAACAAGGAAACGTGAAGTTAACATCAAAGGAGATCTGATAGAAGGCTACATCCAATCAAAACTTGCAAGAACATTCAATAGAATAGAAAAGGAGATTTAGAATTATGAACTCTTTGTTTTTTATTAGTTTTTCTACATGTTTATGTTTATGTTTGGTTTTGTTTTTTATTATGAGTGACTAAACCTTCTTTAGTATCTAGGTGTGATGAATCCTAGTTTGTGATAATAATATGCATTATTCATTTATTCAATGCAATTATTTAGATTGATTTATACATGTTCTAATAGATCCTGAATGTTAGTGCATGATTTGATTTCATACCACTGAGATTGAGAAATCTTTTGTATGAATAGATTTATTGTAACTAAAAGCAGTTGATTACAAACCTAGAGATAGGTTGACTTAAATCCTCTAAAGTAGGGTCAAATATAATAACAGAATTCATAAATCAATAAAAATAATCCAAAGAACTTTAACTATAAAGATTTCAGTTAATCAACCTATGGATTATTTGTTAGAAGTCTAAAGAGAGTTATTAACATAAGATATAAATTTTTGCGATCCAATAATTGTCAAAATAATTGTATGATAAAAGGATAACTATTTAATGGTTTTTAGGGGGATTCATCACCTAGATACTAATATTTGATATTGAGTTTTCTAAGTAATTTCCTTTATCTTATGCGTTCATTATTGTTCCCAACTTTAGTCTATTTGTTTAAATTTTATTTTTAATTAAAAACCAAACATCAAATTTATAGGCTAGATAATAGGAGAAAGGTAACCACTTGTAATTATTGTCTTCGTGGGATCAATCGGTATTTGCTTTGCTAGCTACAACTATGATGTGCACTTGTGGTAAATTAAATATTAACCAAACTAAAAGAATCAATCAGTTGTATAAGAGTTATAATCGTTGAAGTAAGGATGTTTGATTTGAAATAAAGATAATGAAGCTTTTACAATTTTTTTACCTCATATAATATTTTCTTGGCACTTTTTTTCTGCCGTCACTTATATATAATTACTTTTAGTGCTAGAAATTTTAAAAATATGAACAATTCCAAAGATTATATGGAAATAAATGAAAAGGATGAGGTATGAAATAATGTCATAAAGTAGTGAAGGCTTTACAAGATTATCCACTTTATAGGGAAATTTGGATAAAATTTGTTGGACATAATATGGTTTGACATATTATTAATATATTCCTTGACTTTTAAAAACTATCAATAATTCCATTATAGTTTTAGTTTTATAATTTGTCCCTTTGTCGTCAATTTTTGTTACAAACCTTAATTGTGTACTTCAAAATGTTGTTGTGTAGTGCCACATAATGAATACGATGTCATCATAAAGTCTGTAATTTTAATTTTTAATGAAAATTGATGATAGGGGAGATAGGAGTTTTAAAATTAAAATTATAAAAATGTTATTGATAGTTTTTAAAAATCATTGTACACTAATAATATGCTAAACCCTAGGGGGATCCAACAAATTTAACCCGGAAACTTTTTATGAAGATGCCTAATGCAAGAAAGATGGATTATACTATCTCTCTTTTTTTTTTTAATATTTTCATGTTATTGTCTATTAAAATCTTATTAGATCAGATACCTTTATATAGAGGCAGATGCAGACGGATATACAGGAACTCATGGGGGCTTCGGATACGACACTGGAAATGATAGTGGGGTTGATTTATTGGACATGATCATAGCATATGAGTTAGGAATAGTAAATTTTTTTTAAGAAAACAAAACGCGCTTGGTGACATTTCAGAGTAGCACAACCAAGACACAAATTGATTATCTCCTTATTGGGAAAAGAGTCAGATCATGGTGTAAGGATTGCAAAGTACTTCTGGCCGCATGCCTATCAACCCAACATAAATTGCCAGTTTTGGATCTAAGAATTAAAGGATGGAGGGCATAATGATTTACTGAGCGATTTCGCAAAATCAAATGGTGGAGACTAAAAGGAGACATGGTGGAACATTTTAGGACTCAGGTTAGGTATAATATAACGTGGGTTGTGAGTGGGGATGTAAATTGGATGTGACAGGGAGTAGCCCTTATAGTGAGGGAGACTACCACAAAACTCCTAGGGGTATCTAAAAGACAAGGGGCAGATGGAATCCTAGTGGTGCTTAGACGAGGCCTAGGGGATGGTAAAGGAGAAAAAGAGAGCTTTTAAAGATCTGTTGGCAAGTGCAACAAAGGTGGAGCAGGTAACTAATAGAGTAAGGTATAGACTGGCAAAATAGAAGACAAAGAAGACTATCTCAGTGGCTAAAGGAGATGCTTACGAGAATATGTACAAGGATTTGGATATGGTTAAAGGAGCGCAAAAAATTTTCAAGATAGTAAGAGATACGGCACGTGAGACGAGGATTTCAACCAAGTCTGCTGTATCAGTGACGAAGCAGGGCAGGTACTCACAAAGGCCCAAGCCATCAAACAGAGGTGGCAGAGATACTTTTATGGCCTTTATAATGAATACTTATTGGTCAACATAGAGTTAGGAGAACCCCCGTGTTGGGATAGTTTTTAAACGGGTACTTATGGGGGAGGATCACAAGGGAAGAAATTACAAACGTTTTGAGGGGGATGGGGAGTAGATGGGCTGTAGGGCCTGATGAGATCCCTTTAGAGGTATGGAAGCGACTAGGCGCTATCGGTGTTGAGTGGTTAGTTCAGTTCTTTAATGTAATCCTCGAGTTAGCCAAGATGTCGGATGAATGGAGATTGAGTAGGTTAATCCCCTTATATAAGGTCAAATGAGACATCCAACAATGTCAAAACTATCGAGGCATCAAATTATTAAGTCATACCATGAAGTTGTGGGAGAAAGTAATTGAAAAGAGAATCCAGAGAGCTGCTTCGATATCGGACAACCAATTCAGATTTATGCCTAGTAGGTCCATGACAGAAGCAATACATCTACTTTAGAGACTGATGAAATGCTACAGGGAACAAAAACAGGATTTGCATATAGTTTTTTTATATTTAGAGAAGGCGTATGACAGAGTTCCTAGAGAACTCATATGGAGGTGTTTGGAGGCAAAGGGCATTCCTAAGACTTATATCAGAGTGATTAGGGATATGTATGAAGGAGCATTGACTAGCGTAAGGATGATAGGAGGCGACACAGAAGCATTCTCTATTGGTGTTGGACTATAACAAGGCTTGGCTTTAAGCCCTTTTTTGTTCACATTAGTGATAGATGAACTTACCAAACATATTCAAGGAGAGGTACCTTTGTAACATCCCGTCCCTAGATTAAGGGTTAGAACCTCGATTTTAATAATGGAGAGAATATCAATGTAAGAGTTAGAAAAAAATTTGCATTCCATGTAAAATGTCAACAAACATGCATGTGAATTTGAACCTTTGCACACATAAAAATAATTGTGATTGCACTCTTTGACATTTCGGGTATATTGAATAGTAATGGGATAGATTTAGGATTGTGGTTATAGTGAATGAGTAGAATGAAGTGGAGTAGAAAGTGTTGGATCACCTATGGCCCGAGTATTCTCAATTCGCAGCGAAAAAGACCATAAAACAACAATAAGTATAATCGAAAACTATAGCATGTATGAAAATACCTCTTGATGCGGATTTTCATTTTCAGATTCGTAGACACTACAATACGCGAATGTCCTCTACTGGTATCCACACGAGGATGAACGACTTGGGCAGTGGCTTGTGTGTGCTAGCACTTTTAAAAACCCTTTCGAACGCCGCACAGTTTTTCTCTCGAAAGGTGGCTAGGGTTTTTCGTCTCACTTCTCACACCTTTAATGAGACCTAAATTTCTCTATTTATAGAGAAAACCTAATTCCATTGAAGTCCAATAAGTTTCGGCCCATATTATATCTCATATAATAAAAGCCCGATAACTTATTTCAATCTATCCCAATAAATATATCCACATATATTTATTCAATGCCTAATAAATTAGGCCCAAGAGAATAAGCCCAGATCACATCAC
>JAOSBK010000205.1:8920834-8946545 GCA_027568895.1 Erythroxylum shatona | reverse complement strand
GTTAAATGATGAGATATGATTGCTTATGAAGAAGAAAATGAATTGAGGTCGAGGGATTGTTGAAATCCCATTTGAAAGTGGTTTTGCTTTGATTGATGAAATAAAAATTTATACCGATTTGGTTTTGAATTAGACCCATTTGTCTAAGCGGATTGAGGTAGATCGGACCGTCTTTGTAGTTTTCCAACACGTTTGTTTTTTTTGTAAAGTATGCGTTTTCGGATGTCGGAGTTAAGAGTTTTGTCCTTATGCGTTTTGTTTTCTTTGATTCCGAGCCTTTCGATTTGTGAATGTTTCCTTAAGCTTTTGATTCCTTTGGTTTTCGATCCGAAGTTGGCCCATTTTTGGTTTTTGATTTCTTTCATTTTCTTCCTCACGCGCTTTATTTGATTCCACTTTAGCTTTGTGATTCGTTCTTTCGCTTTCACTCATTTTGTTTTTCGCTTTTTGACTTTAAGTTCACCCACGCTTTAGTTTTTCGAAAAATTCTGTCCGCACGCTTTTTGATTCCGTATAAGAGTTGGGTTCTGAAAATGGGTCCCAACAGAGGGTGTCCAAGAGTATCTCACTTACTATTCGCGGACGACTCTATTTTCTTTTTTGAGGCTAATTCTAATGAAGCTACGGTGGTTAGCAATGTTCTTTCTGATTATGAAAAAGCTTTTGGGCAATCTGTGAACTTACATAAATCAAGGATTATTTTTAGCTCGTGTGTGAAGGATGATATAAGAGCTGCCATTTCAAGTATTCTTGGAGTCCAAAGTCCAATGAAGGGTGGCAAGTATTTAGGGCTCCCATCGCTTATCAGTCGTAATAAAAAGCAGATTTTCAGTTACATTAAAGATAAGCTGTGGAAAAGCATTAATTCATGGAATAATCGATTCTTATCTAGGGCGGGTAGGGAGGTCCTTCTAAAATCTGTAGCGCAGGCCATTCCTTCCTATTGCATGTCTGTGTTTCTATTACTGCTTTCTCTGTGTCAAGAACTACAGGTTATTATGAATCGGTTCTGGTGGAACGATAAGAAAGAAGTCACTAAAGGTATCAATTGGATTTTTTGGGATCGTATGAGTATTCCGAAATGTGAAGGTGGGATGGGTTTTAGAGACTTACGACATTTCAATTTGGCTATGTTGGCTAAACAAGGGTGGTGCCTCCTAACTCAACAAGATACTTTGTTTTACAGGATGTTTAAAGCTAAATATTTCCCTTTAGGGGACTTTCTAAAAGCACGGAAAGGCAATAAACCGAGCTTTATTTGGTCTAGTATCCATGCTTCGATTGATTTGTTGCATTTGGGGTCTCGATGGAGAGTAGGCAATGGTAGGAGTATTCTTACGAGTTTAGATCCATGGATTCCTAAGCAAGGCAGTTTTGTTGTAGAAGATGGGCATATGTTTGTGAATAGATCTTGGAGGGTTTGTGAATTCCTTGAAAATGGTGTTAAAAGGTGGAATATTGGATTACTTATGGAATACTTTTCATCTAGTGATATTCATGCTATTCTCACTATACCGCTTAGTGTCCATAGTGTGGAAGATTCAATGCTATGGTATTTTGAAAATAGGGGTAATTATACAGTTAAATCTGGCTATAATGTTAGCAGGGGTTCATCCATGGTTAATAACTTGAAGCCAAATAGAGAAGTATGGTGCAAAACATGGAAGCTTGAAGTTCCTCTTAAGGTTCATGATTTCATGTGGAGAACGGCCAAAAATGTGATACCAATGAGGATGAATCTACGAAGTCAGAATGTTAGAGTTGGCGAGAATTGCTTATTTTGCCTTATGCAAGAAACTGTGGATCATTTATTCCTAGATTGTCCTTATGCAATGGAATTTTGGAGAGTTGTTGGTTTGGTTGTGCCACCTTTGAGCTCTTCTTTTGTTGATATATTTTTGCAGGTTTGTGTATCCTTGGGCAAGGAGAAAGCTGCTTATTTTGCTATGATTTGTTGGTACATATGACAGAGCAGAACAGTACAGCAGCTGGTTCAAGCGGCGACTACCCATCTGCAAAATTGGCGGGACTGGAATGTATTGAAGCCTACTGCTGCGTCTGTGCACCAGATTGGCGAGCAACAAGGTGCTGGAAATGACATCATTAATCTGGACAATTCTCATTGACAGACATTTGTTGATGTCGCTACATTCCAACAGGGAGATGTCACAAGTTTTCTGGTGGTCTTTGAAGATCCTAAAGGTGGATTTATCAAAGCTATATCTGGGTACCAAGAAGGTGTTAAAAGTGCTACAATGGCGGAGGCAATTGCCTTGTGTGAGGCGTTATTACATGCAAAATCTCACTTACATGATGAAGGATTTATTTTTACTGATTGCCAACATTTATTTCTTGCTTTGTCCTCTCATTCTCTTGATATTTCTAAACTAGGATTGATTGTTAAAGATTGTTTACTTATTTTTGAGTCTAGACCGGATATACAAGTTTGATGGATTCGAAGAAACTTGAATGAAGTTGCTCATCAACTGGCTAGAGCATCCATTAGAATATTCCCTTTTGTTTCTTAGGAGGTTGTTCCAGATGTTATCATCCAATTCTTCATTTGATTAATGAAATGGTTCTATTCCTTAAAAAAAATGATCTATTATAAAATTGTAAAATTGAACCTCCAATTTATTGTGACACATTGACGTTCATGGATGTCTTAAAAGATGCAGTTATGTGAAATTTGAATAAAAATATTTAAATCATTTAATGACGAGTGAGACATGAGAATGAGAGGAGAGTGATTTCTCGTGAAACAGTGATAAGAGTGAGACTTAATTTTTAAATATAAGATCAGTTCATAGGCTAATTCTTAAACTTAAAACCTTTTTATTTTTTTAACCATTTCATTGAGTCAAATTAACTGTATGAATTCATACAAGTCTACTAAAGTGCATTTAAATTTATAATATGAGAAAATGGAAATTACGGGAGTGTTTGTTTTTATTTTTATTTTTAATTTTTTGTTTAGAAAAAATTTGTTTGTTTGAATTTTTAGTTTCCGTTTTTTATTTTAGTTTTAGTTTCTTCCTGTTTTTAAAATTTATGAAAATTATAAAAAGTGGTTTTTCTCCTTCATTTATAATCTGATTTACTATTATTTAAATATATATTATTTAATTATTAATAAAATTATGAATAATTTAATTCAAAATTATATATTTAATAAATTAAAATTAATTATCAACAAAATTTATGAATAACTAATTTTACTTAATTTTATAATTAAATTATATGTAATTAAATTTTAATAAATATAATTAAATTTAAAATATATAAATATTCAAATAAAATTTGATTTAACAATTAAAATATATTTCGAATAAATTTTAATTTTTAAATTATTTATTTTGTTAAAATAACATAATTTTATTAAAATTTGTTAATAAATATTATATAAGAGATTAAATAAATTTATTTAATTAAAAATAAATTATCTTTAAGTTTTATATAATATATAATTATTATAAGTGATAAAAATATAACTATATTAACATTAACAATAAAACAGATTTTTGTTTTATTTAAAAAAAATAAAAAAAAACTGCAAATGAAAACTAAAAACTATAACAAGAAAACAGAAATAGAACTAAACGGTCTCAAATTTTTGTGAGATAAGATAAGCCAATTTGAAACTTGAATTAAATGATCTTTTTAGTTGTTTATAATCTTTTAAATAATTGTTATTCACAAATCTATTTCATAAGAGAATTATTTTCCTAATTCTTTTATATAAATATTACTTTAAAAATAAATTAAGGAGGCAGTTGGATCTCATAAGAAAATGATAATAAGAATGAGAATGAATATTATCATTATAATTATGATGGTTAGTTAAGAGGAAGAAACAATTACTATTATTATTGATAGTAATTAATTTGTAAAATTGAGAAATAAAAATTTATTAATTGTAATTAATTAATTAATTAAAATAAATAAATAACTAATTAATTAATAATATTTTAATTAATTAATTAATTACAAATTGTAATTAATTACTGAATTATATTTTAATTATATTAAAATATAGTTAATTAATTAATATATATTCAAAAGCAGAATACGAATGATTCTTCGTGATATCAACTATTGCCTTTATAGAACAATCATCTGCTCAATTTTTATTCTTTACCCGTTAACCTTTTGAAGTACTACCCAGTGCCCAGCCCCGATAAAATACCCAAAAGTTTAATTTGTTTCTTAGAGCTGTTTGATCCCTCAATATGGCGGCGCCGAGAGGCCGTACAAGTACAACCACTTCCATTCGCGACGGCGACGACGAAGACCTCATCTCCCTCCTCTCCGAACAACGCCAAGAGTTAGTGGCGGCGCAAAACGTAGTATCCGACATGCACTACGCTTTCGAACTCCAACTACAAGAAGCCCTCGACGCCTCCCTCGCTCTCACTCCGTCAACCTCCTTCTCACCACCACCGCCACCGCCACCGCCACCGCCACCGCCACAGCCACAGCCACAATCGTCTCCTTCAACCGATGCTTTTTCTTTTCCCGCCCTCCAGTTCTCAGAACTGAAGAAACTCGAACAAGAGATTGATGACCGCAAGCAATTTGAGCTCGAAATGCGGCGAGTGAAGGAAGATCTCCAACGTTGCGTCCACGACCAGAGAGTGGCGCGTGAGATTCTCAGAATTCCGGAGCATGAATGGCGTGAGTGGGGCGACAATTTTGAGCAGCCCTTCGGAGAGGGATCGTCCACAAGCGACGACAACGTATTTAGACTGTATTCCAAGGGTTTGCTCGGTGAAGAGACGGTTATTGGGGAAAAGACGGTTTTGGGGGGAATTGGAGTGGCAATTTGCGACCCGCAAAATAACTTGGTATTTGAGTTACGGAAGCCTTTGAATAGTTATGGAATGAACAAGACTACCGCCGAGTTCAAGGCTTTGATTGAAGGCCTTGATGCGGCGCTCGCTTTGGAGCTCAAGAGGATCGTGATTCACTGTGATTGCTTTCCACTTTTCCAATTCGTGAGTGCTTTTGTTCTTTTTTTCCCCCTCCCGTCATAGGATCGAACTAAATTAAGTAATTTTGTTTGAAATTTGAACATAGATTGAGCATTCTTGGTTGTTAATGGACCAAAAAATTAGCCTTGCACTACTAGTAACAAATGTTATCATGTTACAATATAAATTAGTGTAATGTTGCAATCATATCCTGTTATGCAGATCATTGGTAGGTGGCCTCCGAAGCAGAGGAAGATTGCTATGCTAGTTAATCAGGTGTCCTTACTGCAAAAAAAATTTCTGCATTGCAAAACTACTCTTGTGGCACGTAATGTTATGACTTTTACATTTAAACTTGCGAGGGAAGCAATACTATCGCAAGTCACCATGACTACAGAGTCTGGCCGACGCAAGGCTCCTAATGAGACTTGTGTTATCTGTTTAGAAGATGCCGATGCTGAGCATATCTTTTCTGTTGATGGATGCCAGCACCGGTACTGCTTCTCTTGTATGAAACAGCATGTGGAGGTTAAGTTGCTTCATGGTATGGTGCCAAAATGCCCTCATGTAGACTGCAAGTCTGAGCTTAATGTTGACAGCTGCGGGAAATTTTTGACATCCAAGTTAATTAAGGTCATGGGACAACGAATAAAGGAAGCTTCTATTCCTGTTACTGAGAGAGTATATTGTCCTTATCCCAAGTGCTCAGCATTGATGTCAAAAAAAGAGATTTTTGCATTTGAAGGTATTGCAGTTGCTGGGCGCTGCACGGAATGTTCTCGTCTTTTCTGCATTAATTGCAAGGTCCCCTGGCATAATAACATGACATGTGATATCTACAAAAGGTTGAATCCCAATCCTCCAGAAGATATGAAACTAAAGTCTCTTGCGACAAGGAATCTTTGGCGGCAGTGTGTGAAGTGTAACCATATGATCGAGCTTGCTGAAGGTTGTTATCACATGACTTGCAGGTACTATACTAACGTGTCCTTTTCAATTGATGTTCCTTTGAATATGCAAATACGACCTCCGCCGACAAATAGATATTACTTGGTGGGAAAATGTAAGTTTTTGTCAATTGTGCTTAGTCCAGTAGTGAATAGTAGAAGCTGAGAAAGAAAATAAAGTGAAACCTCCTTTGTGCAGTTATGCCATTCCGCACTTAGTTCTTTTTAATTGCTCTCTTATACACATCATTCCATTAAAACCATTTTATGGAACGTGCAAACATGAGAGGGAATTGGTTTTTATGAGTACAGCTGTGGAAGAAGTAAGATCTTCCCCAGGCTTTAATCTTTGTCCTCGACTCATTCTTTCTTCGCCCATCTATATGGTTGTCTGGTATATGAACACGGTGAAGCCAAAAGTTATTTCATGTTGCATCTCAACAAAGTTAGATCTAGCAGAGGATTCTTTAGCGAGGGAAGAGGCTATATTAAGACTTTAATGCTCACACATTGTAGTTAGTCTGATTATCGTGATTGTTTTGTAGATGCGGTTATGAATTTTGCTACACCTGCGGTGCTGAGTGGAAGAATAAAAAATCAACATGCTCTTGTCCACTTTGGGATGAGGATCATATAGTGTATGATCATGATGATGATGGAGACTCTGATGAAGATGGAGATGACGAGTATTATGAATCCGATTCAGATGAGTATTAATATTAGATATAAACAACTATTGTTTATCCCTTTGTTACCTCCCCTCCTTTTATTCCTTTTATTTGGCTATACTTCATTTGTAAATTGCAAAAGATTAAACCATATAAAATGTTTAGGTATCATCCATGAATGTTTGTGGAAGTTTTTTTTTTTTCTGCCTTCTGAAGAACTAAGCCGAAAATGGGAGGCACTGAGGTCAGAAAACCACTGGTAGAATAAGCCAATGCTTAATGATGAGAATCGAGTGAGCATAGATGAAAAAACTGATTAATATGTAAATTTTAGTTTTACATGTTAGCCTTATTAAGTATAGCCTTAATTTTATAGCCTAAATGCAGTTTTATGTTATAAATGTATTTAGAAAGTTTAGGCAAAGCATTTGCTTTTATCATCCAACTTAAATTATAATGACATGATTGGCTATTCAATCATTCATAATGCATAAAAGTTATAATTTCTTCGCTTTATGTCATCTAAGATAAGATTTCAGAAGAGCGAAAAACCAATCATACTTGATTTGAAGCTGTTGTTGGTGACTCCCTAAGAGGTGGCCTTGAGTCTCAATCGTTGAGTTTTGAGTCGCGCGTCTTGGAATCGAATTTGATTCATTTTAAAATTTTTTAAAAATAATGTTGTTTTGTAATCGGGTGTAGGTCATTTCGGGCCATCGGGTTGGGCTTTTGTTTCAATTCTTCAATTCCTAAGCTTACGTTCGGTCTGAAGTTGAATTGATTGATGCTCAATTTATTAAATTTGGGTCAAGTTTATTTGGAACTCAGCTTTTCACTAAAATGAAATGATAGCAAATGTAAATTTGGAACTCAACTTTTCAGTAAAATAAAATGATATAAAAAGTTTATAGCAAGTGAATAAATAATCATAAGAAATAAAAAATAAAAAAGTATTTACTTTTTGTGATTTAAGAAATTTTAGAAAACCTTTTAATGTATTAAAATTTTGAAAAAGTTCTTTATAGATTTGAATTTTTTTATACTTTGGTTAAAAATAATCATCAAAATACATATAATATGAGCATTACGTATAAACCAATCCAATAATATTTATATGACGATTTGATTCAATTATTAAATTCAAACTAATTCAATTATTAAAATTAAATATTTGGTTCGAGTTCAATTTAAGAGTACTATATTAGTGACGTTTAATCAGTTTATATAATATTCATATCACATGTATTTCTTACTAATTTTTAATAAAAATTTAAGATAAATAAACTAATTAAATGTCACCAATATAAAAATATAAAAATCATAAATATTTTTCAAGAATTTTAAAAATTAAAAAGATTTTTACCTTAAGACTGATCATACATCTTTGCCGTTATAAATGATGGGGCCCATAAAACAGCCCAAATCTTTTCGGTAAGAAAGGCCTGGTGTTATGTGGCCCATGTAGAACAGGAAGCATCTTTCCTTTCCGTTTTTACTTCATCCACTCCCCTGACGATATGGGGATTATTGGCTACTTGGCCAAGACATAAAGAAGTGAGGTTAGCGATTTGTGTGCGTGGAAGCAGCCAAAGTGCTGTGTGGAGATAGCTCTTTAACAGTTCAGAAACAAAAAGAGAGTGGAGTCCGGACGTAGATAGTGATAAGGGCGGCGTGAGATTTCGGAGGTAAACGATGAGCGGAGCAGGGAAGAAAGTGACAGATGTGGCATTCAAGGCGTCCAAGAGCGTTGACTGGGAAGGCATGGCGAAACTTCTCGTCTCCGATGAGGCTCGCAAGGAGTTCGCCACTCTCCGTCGCTCCTTCGACGAAGTCAACTCCCAACTCCAAACCAAGTTCAGTCAGGTATATCCAGGGCTTTATTTTTCGATTGACGGTTTTGGTTGATTTTGTTTTTCGCTCCCCATTTCTAGATCTGATCCTGCGGATTATCCGTTTTGATTCTTTGTTGATAAATGATTGTACATTTCCATGGATTCTTTATTACGACGAACTTGTATTTTTTTGCTTGCTTTTCTAGAGATTATTTCTAAAATTTTATGGCGTGACAATACTGTGGCTTCTTCAAGTGATATGCTTTTCATTCGTTTATGCTGTGAAGTAATGGACCAAAGAGAGTTATTTGTAGTTTGGCTTACAGTTCCCTTTGTTGGAGATTGGGGATAATGAAAGGTTTTTTATGGGTGACAGAAGTCAAGTAGAGCACGAGCGTAATATGTAGTTAATCTGATGTTGTGAGCTGGATTTTTGTTTATGTTGATTTCGTCTGAAAATGATTCTAAATTGCATTGGAGTTATCACTTTTTGTCACTGGTTGGACTTGTAAGTATCCCCTTTATAATGTTGATTTGATGAATTTTATGATTGATGTTTGCTTTTGTATTTGCATTTGGTTCTTACTTTCCTTATTCGCAGAAAGTAGTAACAGTTAAAGATTTTAGGGGGTGGACATGGGGTGTAAGCCTGTAATTGCATCCTTTAAGCTATATAAGCAGCAACTCCTTTGGGTTGTCTTGTGATTGTATTGTTACTTGTTATGAAACCCTAATCCAATATTAATTGTGACACGTTGTTATTCCCTTCTGTGCATGTCGTCTTCTTGTCCAATGTTTGAGTATTGCTGTCTGTTCCATTAACCTTCACTGGTTTTGTTTCTTCTTATATCCTGGAAAGTTCTCATGCAAAAAATGCTGATTGACTTGAAGTCTTTTTTAATAATAAACTCCAAATGGTTTTGGTTTTAATTATGCAGGAACCTGAGCCCATAGATTGGGAGTATTACAGAAAAGGAATTGGCTCTAAATTGGTGGATATGTACAAGGAAGCATATGACAGTATGTCTGTCTCCTCACTAATCCTTCATAAGCATTTTTTGATCAAGTTTCCTCTGTCCCTCATTTTGATACCTTCATCCGTTTCTTACACACAATGTTTACCATGTGGTTAAAAGAGATCCAGTAGTAGGCTCCTTTATGTGATGGTTAGGTCTACCTTTTCCTTGACAGTAGAGGATGGGGTACTTTTGGTTTTTCTTCCATTTATTTGACGCTTCTGAAATCCTTCTATTGCTTTTATTGGTTTTATGTTCCAAACTGATGTGATGAGTACTTAGGCTTAGCTGACAAATAAATATTTAGGAATGGCGGAGCAAGAGGCATAATGTACTAAGATTCATAATTCATAATAGTGTTATGATATCTAGCTAATATTTATTTCCTTTTGAGTCTGCTCAGTATCTCGTGAGTGGTGATAACCAAATTTGATTCCATAATATTGTTCCATTTGCAAATTATAACTGCAGCAAAGTAACTACTTGGTCTATCACATGTTAGGGATGCTTTGTGCATATTAGGTCCCTGTCTTCTAGGGTAAATCCATGTCAAAGTGGAACAAGTTGGAACTGCCAAGAGTGTGAAGGACCTTGTTACCTACAAACTAAGTTGGTTGGTGGAGCAAATGTGCTGTCTGATCTTCTGCATATCAAGAAATGCTGTGTTCTTTGGGCACATTCTTATTTAATTGGATAAATAGTTTTCTTGATTAATTCAAATATGAAAATTGTTAGATGAAGACCACTATAACCTAAGAGTTGATGGTTTGTGGGCACTCGGCATAATTTGCAGAGTTGACTTTTAACTTTTGTGGAGAGTGCATTGTAAACCTCCTGTCATTGTTTCTAAGTTTGTAGTCGAAGCTGCTGATATGAAGGTCACGTAGTTGAGTAGGCATTGATATCTCCATTACCATTCTGCAAGATTTTCTATCTGCATAGGAATGGAACTAACCATTATTTGTATACTCCCTTAATAACTCTTATGCAATAAACCCCTTGCAATTTGAAGTCAACATAGTATTTGCAATTGGATATGTAATTTAATCAAATATTAAATCAGACTATCCGTTCCTTCATAAGGTTGTTTATAAAATTTATGATGGTGTACAGAGTTTTGTTGGATTTGGCAGCTCACCATAAAGCAGATGACTCTATGAATGCCTATATTACATTACGCCCCATGTTCTGTTGCAATTTAAATTTCATCCAATCACGTTGCATCTTACCAAACATTACATCATTGGGTTCCTTTTGACCTGAAATTAACTTTGCATTACGATGTATTACCTTTCAGGTGTTGAAATTCCCAAGTATGTTGATACCGTAACTCCTGAATACAAGCCTAAATTTGATTCTCTGGTGAGTATCTTTAAGATTATGAGTACTTCCTCACAAATATCTGATGTCAGCATTCTTTACTGAAACTTTCAGACAGAAGCAATTTCTTTTTCATTAATCTTAACTGTTTTTCTCCGAAGAAATTAATTGGGATAAACATACGGAGTCTCTGGTTGTTTCACTCGTGTTTGGAAAAAATTTATATAGTATATTTAAAAAAATTCCGCTTAATTTGGTGAATGGACACATACATCCCTTTTGTTAGGTTTCTGTCAACCTTTTTGATGGAATTGACAAGTGGCATGTTTCAAATGATACCATGTGTCAGTTCCAACTAGTTTTTTAACTGGAAAACTAATACAAAGGATATGATTGTCCATTTAATAAAATATAGAGAGAATATTAAATCATAGGAGTTTCTTAGGAATGAGTTAAATCACAGGTGTCCATATCTTTTACTCAAATAAATTGTAAGTTAAGCTCCACCTTTGTTAAAATTCAGGTTATGAATTGTCGTTCTATATGCAAATGATATCTATTATCCGGTGGAAGTTGAGTACTTTTATTATTTTATCATCTAATGAAGCCTAATCTGTTGCTACAGTTGGTGGAACTGAAGCAAGCAGAAGAGCAATCTCTTAAGGAATCAGAGAGATTAGAGAAGGAGATTGCAGAAGTACAAGAGCTGAAGGTGATAGTGATGCTTTTCTTTTTCATTTTTTTTCGGTTTCTCTGGTCAATTTCAAAGGAAATAGAAAAAGGAAAATATGCTCTCTCTTTTGTTTTGGTTTTTCTGGTCAATTTCAAAGAAAATAGAAAAAGGAAAACGAAAGGCTTTTTAAATTTTTTTTTCTTTTATGTGATAATTTTCTCATGGGATTTATTACTGGAATGACAGAAAAAGATCAGTACCATGACTGCTGATGAGTACTTTGAGCAGCATCCTGAGGTGAAGAAGAAGTTCGATGATGAAATCCGCAATGATTATTGGGGTTATTGATTTCATGGCTGTTTATCGCATCTCAGGAACAACTGGGCCATGCCTTGTGGATCATCTTATATATGCTTCATTGAATAAAATTGCGATTTTACTTTGTTTATATGGTTCTGGGGATTTTTTGTTATTGTGAAGCAAAACAAGCCTAGAGTTTTGAATCAGCATAAAGTGACTGACGAACATCAATTGATGGAAGACATTTCTGTTCTCTCAAATGGGAGGCATGGATTTGAACCGTGAGCTTATAACCATTTTCTCTTCCTCCAGGACTGTTCCGGTTTATATTCTTTGGAGTTGTATAGTATTTTTAGATGTACTTGATGTGGATGACTCTCTGGTAGTAGATCCCATAAGTTGTGATTGATCTTATCCATTGTCATGCAGTGAATACGCATGATAGGTTTGCTTTCGTCCTTTATTTAGGATGATGGTTTTCTACGAGAGGGACGTTGTAACCGGAAAGAGGGGAAAAAAAAAAAACTAAGAAATTGGGGATAATCTAAACTTTGCCTGTCACTTTTACAATTTAATTTTAATCCATCATTAACTGTTTTGTAAGTTTCCGGAGTATATGTTCGACTGTGTAAGGGCTAAATGCTGACGGTAGACCATAAACCTTAAATGTTTGTTGTCTCATAAGTTATTATAAAGAAAAGAGAGCAAATTTGATCTGGATGGTAGAAATGTGCCTTGTTTTAGCTTTAGTTTCAAGGTTTTCAATCTAGCTACATTAAAAAATTCTCAGGTTATGTTTAATTGGACATACGGTTTTTAATATAATGAAATGGAATGTAATGAAATGAAATGATTATAATGGAATGAAATGTAAAAAAATATAATATTAGAAAATTGTTATTTAGATGGATAAAATAGTTCATAACAAATATAGTAAAATGTTGTTTAGAAGATGGATGAAATGAAATGTAATGTATGTATAATAATAATGAATGACTATTCTACCCTTCATATAAATGATGAAATTTATTGTTTTGCTTGTTGTTATTAGAACTGAGAGTATAATTGGTATTATAAAAAAATTATTAAGGGTATATTAGGTAGTATATATTTATCATTTTATATTTTATCCTAAACTCCCAAAATCGGAGGTAACTTATTTTTATTGTTTATGATAGAATATGATGTAATATGAAACTTTTCCTCTTCATCCTATTTTATTTCATTCTATTATAAATCTTCCTCTCAAACGATGGAATAATCTTACATTCCATTACAAACTACCTTACCAAACACAACCCGAATGGTATTTCATGGACTTATCAGTCATCCTTTTGAGTCCTTGTTTTGTGTTCATCATAAGAAATGCTATAGTCATCACTCTTTTCACACAATCTGGTCAATTTTTAGGCAAGATTTTAAAGGAAAGAGCCCAAGATTTTACCTTTATGAAGAATTCATTGAGAAGAGTTAGGGATGCATCGATATGTGACTTGCCATACAAAAAAACAGAGTTCTGTTGGTTGGTTAACAAGAGCTGAGTATATTTAGAAATTGTAGAAATCTAATTTTAATTCAATGACAAAAACATCAATTTATACCGAAAATTTTAAAACTAAAATGTAAACAATTTTACTATATAATTTCATAATCTTAACTGAAATTTATTTGCATAAAGAATAACACAAAATAAAAAAATTTCTAATGCTTGTTGATAGCTTGAAAAGTCATAATAGTCAACAATCCTACTCAGTTTTGAAGCTGCATACACGAAGCTTTTGCCTTAAGAATTTATATCTAACTTTAGGCAATGACATTGATTTTCAATTCTGTAGTGAATCAATTGCACTTCCCCTTTCTTTTGAAAATCTCTTAGAAAATAAAATTTTATTTTGAAGTGCTTTGTTTTGCTATGAAACATCAAATGATTGGCTATTGAAAATGCAGCTTGATTATCCACAAATATCTATGTGCTTTTTTTGTTCTATATGCAAGTCTATTAGAAACTTTGTGATCCAAAGAGCTTGATTTATAGCAACAGCAACTTCCATATATTATGCTTTTGTTGTGGATTGTTCTATGTTTTCTTTTTTTTTTACATCAAGAAAAAAATTTAAAACAAAAGCTAAAAAAGTAGAGGTGCTTCTTACGTCATCGACATATCCAATCCAATCACTATCTGAATAATCATGGAAACTAAAATTTTCAACCTAGTAGAACCTTATTCCATAATTAATTGTGCTTTTAATATATCTAAGAATTTCTTTTTTGTTGGTTGTAAATGAATTTCATTAAGATAGTGCATATACCTTGATAGCAAGCTCACTGCATACATGATATCTAGTGCAGCTGTAGTCAAGTACATCAAACAACCTATTAAGCTCCTACATAAGCTTTCATTAATCTTTTCAGTTCAATCTTCTCTATAGTTTTTCATTTTTTGGTTCATTGGACTTACAATTGGTTTACCTTCTTCCATATTAAATTTATTAAGGACCTCTTTTGCATTTTTTTTTGGCACACAAAAATTTCACTTTGCTTTTGTTGTATCTACATCCCAAGGAAGAATGTCATCTTGTCAAGATATATAGTTTGAAAAACATCTTTAATGTCTTCTTTAAACTTGTAAATTAGCTCCTTTCTACTTCCTGTCACAAGTAAGTCATCAATATAAAGAGACACTATAAGTATTCCATCATCAACCTTTTTGACATATAAAATAAACCCATTTAGGCATTTTTCAAAGCCTAATTCCACTAAGTGTACATCAATTATGTTGTACCAAGACCTTGGCACCTATTTTAATTCATATAGAGCCTTTTTCAACCAATATACCTTCTTTTCTTGTCTTTGAATAACAAAACCTTGTGGTTGCTCTGTAAATATTTCTTCCTCTAGATACCCATTTAAAAATGCGACTTGACATCCATTTGGCGTATAAACCATAAGTTTTCTATTGTAAGGGCCAATAACATTCTTATAATATCCAACCAGGCGATTGGAGCAAAAATTTCAAAAAAATATACCCTAAATATTTAAGCATATTCCTTGAAAATAAGTCTTGCCTTATACTTGTTTATAGAACTGTCAAGATTTAGCTTTGTTCTATAAACCCACTTCTCTCCTATAGCTTTCTTGTTTTTTGGTCTATCCCCATGTTTGTTGTTTTAATCATGTTGAGCTCCTCCTTCATTGCAGCTACCCATTTTTAATCAATTACAGCTTCCTCATATCTTGCAGGGAGCTCCTCCTTCATTGCAACTACCCATTTTTGATCAATTACAGCTTCCTCATATCTTGCAGGCTCTATTACAGTTACATTACACCTTTGATAGATATTTGAAAGTGATTGGGTGCCTCTAACAGGTTCATTATCCTCATCATCGTTCTCCTCATAAAGCTAAATCTTATTGTCATACTCCCAGGTCCAACTATCTGACTTACATAATTTGACATCTCTATTGATAATTACTTATTGCCTTTTGGTAAGTAGATTCTATAGGCTTTTTAAGCTAGAGCTATAGCTTACAAAGTTCTAGGTTTTGCTTTCTTCTCTAATTTATCTCTTTTAACCTAATGAACATAGGAGAAACACAAGAAACCAAATGTTTTTATATTAATAAAAAATGTTTTGTAACGATATCTTGCTTCAAAAGGAGTTTTTTTAATACAAAGCTTGTTAGGAGCCTATTTAGTAGATAAATAGTTGTGTTTATATCCTCAACCTAGAATTTCTTTGGTAGCCCTTTGTCATAAAGTAAAAATCTTGTCATCATTATAACTGTAATGTTTGTTCTTTAGAACATTGTTTTGTTGTAGTGTATAAGGTACTGTCAACAGATGTTCTATGCTTGCATCCATACAAAATTTGTTGAATTTTTCAGAGTGCATTTAGCCTTATTATCATATTTGATAACCTATATCTTGAATCCACTTTGAGTTTCTACAAAAGCTTTAAACTTCCAAAAGATGTCAACTACCTCTGACTTAAGCTTCATAAAATAAATTCGACAAGCTTATGTGTGACAATCATTGAAAACAATATAATACTTGCTACCATTCAAAAAATCTCATGGGTCCTCCTATGTCTCTTTGTATTAATTATAGCTTTTTAACAACCATCCAAGCCCTACTTTGTGGAGAAGGAAGCCTTGTTTCCTTCCTCTATTGATAAGTTACACACGTAAGAAGCTCCTTCCCCAATTGAGGCAAGCCTTTCGTAATATCATTTTTATTTATAAAAAGTACAACTATATAATGAAAATGCCCTAATCTTTTGTGCCAAAGTATTATGTCATTATCTTCTTTATGTACAACAACCTGTCTTTCTTGCATTAAATCTAAGATAAAGCTTTTGTCTTTGATTTGAACCTTGAACACATCTCTACCTTCTGCATCTTAATTTATACAACTTTTATCTTCAAACAACACCTTTTACCCTTTTTCCAATGATTGAGCAACACTCAAAAGTTTTTGATTAATTTTTGGAACATATAAAGCATCAACAATTAGTTTCAGACCTTTGTGACCTTCAATTGTTGTTGTTTCTTTGCTTTTCACAACAATGTATGTTCCATTTCTGATTTTGACTTTAAAGATAATTATCTTATCAACTCTCAAAAGAGCTCTCGATCATAAGTCATACGATTCGTATAACCACTAATCATAAGTCAGATGGTCCATATAACCACTATCTATAATCCAGCTTTTGGTTGTGCTAATAGTAGGGAAGCATGACACCACAAACATCTACTCTTCTTCGTGTTGATTCTGAATAATCTTGGCTTCTTCGTGTTACTGTCAAGACTTGCATATTCTTTCCGTATGTCCTAACTAACCACACTTTTTACATTTTGAGTCTTGCATCCATCAAAATTTTGTTTGTGGGTGGTTTCTTTTATACAATAGGGACAAGATAGTAAAGCTTGAGAATTGTTGATGTTGTTATGGTTATTGTTTGTAAAAAACTCCAGGTTTGTTATTATTCTGCTTCTTTTTCTTGTTTTTACCTCCATTACAACTTTGCAATTTGGCTTGAAAAGCATCCTACATGATTCTTTCTTGTCTCATTAGTTTCCTTTGTTCCTGTGCCTGTAATGCATTCAGTAATTCTGTAAAGGTTATGCATGACAAATCTTTTGAGTTCTCCAAAGATGAAATTGTAGCCTTAATTTTTCAGGAAAGATTTTTTGCACAATTCTAGAAAATTCAGTACCAAGGAGTCTTACATTATTGACAATATTGAGTAGTTTATTAAAGTATTCCTTGGTTTTTTCTAATTCTTTCATCTTTTGCATCTTAAATTCTTGAATCAATTTCACACTTTCATCTCTTTGATTCTTTCATCTCTGTTATATTCTTTCTTTAAGAAATTCTAGATTTTATTTGTTGTCTTCAACATCATGATTCTGGTGAAAATTATGGATGAAACATGTTTGCTTCAATTTCCTTTATCTTATCTTTGTTTGAAGCTTTATTTAAGTAACACTTAAATTATTTGGAAAAGTAGGAATTTCATACTCCTCTTCAATAGCTTCTTATAAATCATTTCCATCAAGGTATAAAGTTTAGATGCATGTGTAATTATTTTCATAAACATGGCATTGAACATGAAACATCTTGTAAAATAGTTCTGCAATAAAATGGACAGGTTGAGCTCAAATATAGACACGCACTTAATGTAGCTCAGGCATTGCGCTTTTAAGCCAACCTTCCTTTATAATTCTAGGGGGAATGTGTTTCGGTTGTTGGAGATTTGATTAATTGAACACCCTCATTTGTCTTGAATAGTAAAATACCATATGAAATTTTGCATGACAAACCACCTTCACTTAGATATTTGTGTGTGTTTGGATGCTTGTGTTATATGCATAATCAGGATCATAAAGTAGACAAATTTATTAGTCATAGTCGAAGATGCTTTTTTATGGGATATCTTTATGGAAAAAAATGTTGGAGAGTATATGACCTAGAGTTGGGTGTATTCTTCGTTTCAAAGGATGTAGAGTTTTGTAAGCGTAAGTTTCCTTACTTAAAAGAAGATAATGACAGACTTAGTAATATTGAGGATTGACGTGGTGTGGATGAGGATGATGATGTGGCTATTATGAGACAAAATCATGTGTCTCAGGAGAATGAGCAATCTACACAGGTTAATCGAGATATTGTCCATGATGAAATGTTGAATAGTAATGTGGGATGTGAGAATAATGACACTGAAGAAGTCGTGGATATTAGAAGTTGTGAGAATAATGAAGTAAGGGGCATAAGAGCTGTCAAGAATAAGGGGCCTTTAGGTAGTGGGCATCGAAATAAAAATTCCATCCACTTGTTTGCAAGATTTTGTAACAAACACTATTTGTAAATTGAGCCTCTCTATGATTACATCTGTTTAATTGCGCTCCTCAAGTACGCCCTATCCTACATTACATTTTGTGAATTGTAATAATTTTTCTATAAGACATCAGTTTTTATTTTTGCAGCTAGTACTGTAGGAATTGAACCTCAAACCTTTGCTAAGGCTATAAAAGATGAGAGGTGGAGGAATGCAATGCAACAAGAAATACAAGAGTCGGAAAATAATGGCACCTGGACCTTAGAAACACTTCCTTGAGAGAAAAAGGCTATCAGTTGTAAATGGGTGTATAAAATTAAGTATAATTCTGATGGATCAATTGAGAGATTTAAAGCAAGGCTTATGATTTTGGGAAAAGTTAGATTGTAATGAAACTTTTGCACCCATAGCCAAAATGATGACTATTCACACTTTCCTTGTAGTTACTACAACTCAAAATTGGGAACTTCATCAAATGGACATCCACAATGCATTTTACATGGTGACCTTGAGGGAGAAGTCTACATGAAGTTACCACCCGAATTTTGTTCAAAGATAGTTGGCAAAGTTTGTCGGCTCCAAAAATCATTATGTAGGTTGAAACAAGTGGTGCTTTGAAATGGTATGGTTTTCATCAATCATATTCAGACTACTCTCTTTTTACATTACAATGTGACAATTTGCAACTCAAGGCGTTGGTCTATGTTGATGATCATATTATTTCAGGAAATGATGATACTATAATTCAGACTTTCAAAGCCTATCTGAGTAAATGTTTTTATATGAAAGATCTTAGGTTTTTGAAATATTTTTTGGTGATTGAGTGGCTCAAAATTACACTGAAATTTTTTATGCCAACGGAAATATTGAATATTATTTTAGAATTGGGTTTATTAGGAGCAAAACCTGTTGATTTTTCTTTATATCAAAACCATCATCTTCCTTTGGCTAATAGAAAATCTCTTTCAGATCCAAAGTGTTATCATAGATTGGTTGGTCAATTAATTTATCTTTTTATTATGAGACCTACACTTTCTTACAGTATACATATGCTTGCATAGTTTATGTAGTGGCTTGCACTAGGATATGGTGATTAGTGTGGTGCGTTATTTGAAAGGTAATCCGGATCAAGGAATTTTATTATGAGCAGACTGTGAACTGCAAATGTATGCCTAGTGTGATTTAGATTGTGTAGGTTACCCTTTGACTTGATGATCTCTTACTGGATAGTTTACTCTACTTGGTAATTCTCACATTTCTTAAAAGACTAAGAAACAACTTACCATATCTTGTTCTTTAGAGGGGGTAAAGTATCAATCTGTTTCCGCAACTACCTGTGAGCTAAAATGGTTAAAGACATTATTATTATCCTTTAGTATTGCACATCCTCGACCTATAAAGCTTTATTGGGATAGTCAGACTACTTTGTATGTTGCAGCTAACCCAGCTTTTCATGAACGTACAAAGCACAATAAGGTTGACTATCATTTTTCTGTGATGAGTTGTTAAGGGAATCATTAATACAAGATATGTACCTATTCACGTTCAGTTGGCTGATGCATTTACCAAATTGTTAGAGAACACCAATTTGAATTCTTTCTTCACAAGTTAAACACTAGAATGCTCGAACTTAAGAGGGGTATTAACATCCACCATTTTTTATATTGTTAAGATATTTATTAAGATATCTAAATTATTATTTTGGTCATTATTTTTAGTTTGATATATTTGGTATATATTTATATTGATAAAAAAAAATCACTTGGTATAGGATTCCACTATCTTAGATAATGTAGTATTCTCTTGAAGATAAGATAGTATGAAGGAATTTTACTTAAAATTGAATTCTAAAGAAGATAAGATTTATTGTAGATAAACTTGCTTAGTTAAAGATATACATGCAACATATTTATTAGAGATTTAATTGATTTTTTGACAGTTTTGTTTCTGTATATGTGAATGAACAATTGGACTATTTATCTATTGTTTTGTGAGAGAAAAACTTGCAATCAATTGATCAATATTTGCAGCTGTGTTTTCTTTGTGGGTGGCTAAATCTGTAGTTGTATTTTTTTTATAAGTGGGTAAATATTACACGGTCTATCCATCATCTTTGATAGCTGCATTTGTGAAAAAATATGTGGCCAATTGATTATTGATTGCAAATGCGTTTTCTTGATGCCTGGGTGAACAATTATGTGATTTATCCATCTATAATTGCAATTGTGTTTTATGTGCTTTGATGATCAATGACACCTTAAATTGATTATTCGTGATGTTGTGTTTTTTACGATTTAGGGCTATTGGTTTGATTAATGAACTGAGGTTGCTAGTTTGATTAACAATTTAGAGTTGTTGGTTTTTGCTGTGCTTTTTGTGATTGATTACAACATATATAGCAATCCATCGATTGACTTTTGCAATTGTGTTTTTGGAATTGTTTTGGTGATGAAACATATGTTCGATTGATAATCTTTGTGGTTGCTGTACATGAGATTCTTCAGTGATTATTTCGAAGGTAAGCAGCAAAATTTTTATTGGATGACTTTCCATGATTTTGAGTTGATGAGACTACATATATAAGGGCATATCTTTTAACTCAAGTGTTTCTTTGTTTATGTCTTTATTGATTTAATCAATTGGGATTTTATTTTCGTCTTTATTATTGTTCGTTGTTGCAAAAATTGTCTATTGAGGTTAGCATAAGATGGTTATGCTATTAGGTGTGAAATACTTTCAAGACGTATGAATACAAGTGGGTAGCATCAAAGGGTAAGTAGCGTTGGCTCAGTAAATTCTTGTGTAAAACTATTGTATTTTGATAAAAGTTGATTACGCTGAATGAGGGCCCTATAAACGTAGGTCGTATGTGCCAAACTATGTTAACAAATTTCGCGTGTCGATTTATTTATTGTATAATTAGTTTTTCTGCTTATGATTATAATATAGAAAATTCACATTTGCTGATTCAGTTGTTTTCTAATAAGTAACCGACATATACAGTTTGAAACAACTACGACAGCATATATATATACATATTCAATGCCAGCCCTAGGCAGGGGCAAGTAGGGTACCTGCCCAGGACCCACCATAATAAAAGGCCCCATCTTCAATTACAAGGTAATAAATGTTAGTTGAACATTGGTTGCCAGCTTTTAAGAGGGCCATATTTAATGTATTTGCATTTATTCCATAAGAGTAATAAATTTAGAGAACGTTTGAAAGCTTCCCATATTGTCTTGGAAGATGTTAATGTGTTTGCATTTATTCCAGAAGAGTAATAAATGTCAGAGAACGTTGGAAGCTTCCCAAATCGCCATTGAAGCTCAAGAAGTTATATTATCACCAGTAATATAGCAGCTTCCAAGATTGAAACTTAATGCAGCTACTTCCAAGATTTAACGTGAACTTGTTATATTTATAAATAGTTTTGAAGTATTTAGGTATATTTTTTATCCTCTAATTTCTTTATTTTCATCAACATATACATCTAAGATACTCCAACTCAAAAGTATTTATGTGTATTGTTTACCCTCTAATTTATTTATTTTCATCAACATATGCATCTAAGATACTCTAACTCAAAAATTACCAATAAAAAATTTTTACGATTATGTCTTCTGAGTGTTGAGTGATAATTTAAAGGTAAATTTTCTACTTTGTTAATGTATTTTTAGCTTATTAAATATTTGAATATGTTATAATTAGTTTGTAATTTGTCGTTAACGTGGACATTATATTAGCATTTTAAATCATAAAATTAATATTAAATGATATTGTATTTATTTATGTTTGTCCTTTTTTATTTTTAGATTACTTATTATTTATAAAAATGATTAAACATTCACAAATAATTTAATTTTTGTAATTGTAATTTTCATTATACTTTTCCATAAGTGATGTAATAATTGTTGGATTTATATTCTTGTATAGTTCACATAAGTTTAGTGATAGTATTACTAAATCAAATAATTTAGGTTACTCAATCCAAAGAATACATAAATGGTTTCCTTTATTATAAAAATACTTATGATTCTATTAAACATGTTGTGATAATAAAATAATAATAATAATATTCAATCATTTCCACAACTTACAAAATAGGATAATATTTGACTTGGGAAACTTATTAGAATATAATTTACTATATTTTCTCCTAAATATGTTAATGTCTTGTATTTTTAGAAAATAGTGTTTCTTTATCATTAAAATTTGCTTTTTGTTTTTTCATTTTTAATATTGGATATTAAATTTTGCTTTTTATTTTTTTCTCTATCACAAATATAATACCATTAGTATATCTTTGTGATGCATTGTGAAGCTATTGGTGTTTGGATGTACTTGCATACTTCTTCCACTTTCGTACATGGGCTTTTGTTCTTTTTTTAGTTCAAATGTATTATAATTGGTTTATATTATGTTGCCTAAAAAGCATTTTTCTGTGAGAGAAAAAAGGAATAAAAGAAAACAAGTAGAATAGTTGATAGAATCCCAAAAAGGAGCAATTAATAAATGTATTAAAAAAGTAGGCTCTTTTAGTGAGAGTCCCGAGGAATTAGGTGAAGGTAATTTTGAACAATATAAAAAAAACTTAAGTGATGAGATTCATATTTATAAGGATTCAAAATCTGGGTGAGCATGATCATGTATCAAATGTATCCACTTTAGAAAATTTAAAGGTAGATGAGCAAGTAAGCCCTATATTGGATATTTATAATCCAATAAATTAGGATAATCTTGATAATAAAGCAAAGGATATTTTAGTCAAAAAAAGGGCCTGCAAGATAATTGAATCTTGTGTTTCTTTTAGACAATACCTCCCGTTATTTTTCATATTCTTATTATTATAGAAATTTGAGTAATAGAGAGATTAGCGATAGAAAATGGCTGGTTTATTCTAAATATATAGATAAAGTATATTTTTGTTATAAGTTGTTCAAATCTAATAACAAACAAAGTGCATTAGCAATTGATGGATTTAGAGCTTAGAAGCATCTTAGTGAGAGACTCAAAGAATAGGAGAATTGCATTGAACATATGACTAATATGAGAACTTGGAATGAATTAAGAGTAAGATTGAGCAAAAATCAAACAGCTGATAAAGATTTGTAACAAGAAATTGTAAAGGAGAAAGAATGTTGGAGATAAGTTTTGATAAGAATAGTTTCTGTTGTGAAATATCTTGCTAAATATAATTAGGCTTTTCGAGGATCCAATGAGAAACTTTACCAAGATGATAATGATATTTTTTAGGATTGATTGAGATGACTGCTGGATTTGATGTAATAATACAAGATCATATTAGACGTATTCAAAATCATAAAATTCATCATCATTATCTTGGTCATAAAATTCAAAATGAGTTAATTTCTCTGTTGGCGCATGATGTTAGAAGTTCTATTATAGGGATCATTAAAGAGGTGAAATACTTTTCTATTATTTTTTATTGTACCTCATATTTAAGTCATCAAGAACAAATGAGTTTGTTAGTACGATGTGTGAATATGTCAAATAAAAAACAAAAATAAATGAGTACGTTTTAGAGTTCTTGAAAGTAGATGACACATCTGGATTGAAACTTTTCAATGAATTATTGAATACATTTAATTCTCCTGATCTTAATCTTTATAATGTAAGAGGTCAAAGTTATGATAATGGCTCTAATATAAAGGGAAAACACTAAGGAGTTCAAAAGCGATTACTTAAAATAAATTTGAGAGCACTATATATGTCATGTGCTTGTTTTAATCTTACTCTTAGTGATATGAAACATTCTTGCATTAAAGTTATTTCATTTTTTGAAGCTATGCAACGCATATATGCATTATTTTTAGGTTCTCCTAAAAGGTGGAAGGTTTTGCTTGATAATATTTTAGGCTTAACCATGAAATCATTGTCTAACACACGATGAGAGAGTCGAATAAAAAGTGTTAAAGCTATTAGATTTCAAGCTCCTCAAATAAGATTAGCTTTGATTGAATTATCTAGATCTTATGATGATGCCAAGTCAAAAAGTGAATCACAAAGTTTGGTTAGTGTACTTGAGAGTTTTAATTTTTTACTTGGCATGATTATTTGGTATCATATTTTATTCGCTATTAATATGGTGAGTAAAAAGTTGCAATCTAAATCTATATGTAGTAATGCTACCATAAAACAATTAGAAGGTGTGATGGTATTTTATGTGAAATATAGAGATGAAGGGTTTGGCTCTAGTATGAATATTGACAAAACTATTGCACATAAGATGAATGTAGACCTACATTTCCAACTAGACGTTGTATTATTAGGAAAAGAAAATTTGATAAAATTGACCATGATGGAGAAATACAATTAGTTGAGGATTCTTTCAGAGTTAATTACTTTCTAGTTGTTATGGATATGGCAATTGCTTCGTTGAAAAATAGATTTGAATAATTAACGACATTTGATAATATTTTTGAATTATTATTTGATTCAAAGAAGTTGAGGTTGTTAGATGATAACGAAATAAGAGAATATTGCACTAATTTTACAATGACATTTTCTCATGATAATGTGTCAGATATGGATTCAGATGATCTTTTTTTGAATTAAAAGTGATGCAAATGACTTTGTCAAATGAGGTAAGGTCATCAGTTGAAATTTTAACAGTTGTTAAAGCTACAGATTGTTATCCAAATGTTTCAATTGCTTATCAAATTCTATTAACTATACCTGTAACTCTAGTATTAGCTGAGAAAAGTTTTTCAAAGTTAAAATTATTGAAAACTACTTGAGGTCATCAATGTCATAAGAATGTTGAATGGTTTAGCAATGTTATGTATTTAGAAGGATATGTTAAACAATATTGATCTTGCTAATATTATTAATTATTTTGCATTTAAAAATGCACGGAAAAATTATTTTTCATAAATCATGATCATCTGTGTATTTGTTAGTGGGATTCTCTTAGTGTTTTGTAGTATAATATTGTTGTTAGATTGTTACTATTGTTGTTTTGTTGTTACTGTTACAATTTTTAGTTATTTTATAGTTATTGACATTTGCAAAATATTATTAACTGATGTTATAATCATTTAGTATTTGGTTTAGTATGTTTACATGTTTGTATATTTTCGATTTATTGAGGCCTTTTTTTTATTTCACCCAAGGCCTATCAAATGATAGGAATGACCTTATATATATTGTGAAACTAAATCTTTCGGATTTTTCATATATATTTGGAAAACTCGTGTAATTAGCATATACTTTATATTATTTTATGTAGGCAAATGTAATCAACTAAAGATTATTCTTATTTAGGCTCTTTTTTAGATAGGTATAATTAAGGAGATAGATTTCTTGATTATTGTAAATTTGTATATATTATTTCCTTTGCACTCAATAAAGAGACATCAACCATCTCTAAATTTGTTTATGACAATCTCAATCCACCACCATGCATAAGCAGGCTAATTGCAATATTATTTTGAGAGCTTGGGAAGATTGTTGTGTGTTCTTATTGTTGGACCCCGATTTTTGAGTGAAAATAAGAAATATTCAAAAGTGAATGTATTGATTGAATTAGAGTTGAAAAACAAGAACTAAAGAGGAAAAGAGTGAGAATATGAAAAATTGTGAAATGTTTGACTTTTTGGCCTTTGAGAGTTGACTTTTGATTTAGGCAAAA
>JAOSBK010000205.1:8904329-8916467 GCA_027568895.1 Erythroxylum shatona | reverse complement strand
AATGTTCTTAGCTTAATTTTGATTTTCTTAATCCTCTCCCAATAGTTGTTTTCTTAATATGTCATGTAGTCATTAAACTTAGGATGAAGATGACATAGTACGTAAATTAAGTTATTTGAATTCAAATAGGGATGATCATTGTAATAGAAAATGGTTTACAACATAAAATTGCATTTCTAAAATAATAAAGTTTATATAATCTAGAGTAACAACAGAACTAAATTGTTACCTTAAATATCAAATTTAAATTAAATTTTATATCAATCACAAAATTCACTTATAATTCTCTTATTTTAAAGTTAAAATCATATGATAATTTTCAAATTTACTATCTTATTAATTGTGTGCAAAAATAAAATTTGTCAATTGATTAAAAATAAAGATATACGTAAGTTTACAAATATTATTTAAATCAAAATAGTTACTTTATTTTAAAATTATTAATTTTTCAAATAATTTATAGTTATGCAATTATTTTCATGCATATTTATAAATTGTACCAATATAAAAAATAAAACAAATGGCATGAACCATCCTTAAAATGCTATTATTAGAAAATTCCCGTTTGAGTTAACCTGCGTCCTATTGAATGAGGGTTATTATTGTTCTTCTTCTACGACTCTAACAATTATTAACTGTCATTTTTCGTTGTTTGTACATGAATATAATATTCAACAAATTACCTTATTTCCTTTTTTATATATTGTGTACATTGAATTCAAATTCTATTATAAGTAGAAATATCGATAAACAATAAATTTGAGGTAAAAATATGAGACCAAAGAGACAGTGTGAGATAATGTGGCCCAGGTTTAGAAACATCATCGGAGGTACTTACAAGTTGACCGATATTGCACACCATCATTTAGCTACAAAAACAACGAATCTCTTTATAATAAACAAATTCATTTCGAAAGTTTGTTATTATCTGAAGGTGGATCGTCACAGTTTGCAGCTCGCACTGACTCACCTCCTTTCCCTCTAGGGCCTACAGTTGCAGATGAGGCATCACCTATTACTCGTCAAGTTACACCATCCTCATCCCCAACTCATATATCATCCAATACCGCTTTATCGATATCGGATGGAAGAGACGTTCACCAGCTTGGAGCTGAGGGACTTGACGAAAGAAAGTACATAACAATTGTCAACAATCTGTAAGTAAAATCATGTTAATCACTATTTGTTTTTAATTAAGTTATAGGTTTATCAATTTTCATTGTATAAAATAACTTCTTATATTAGGTTGATTCCATCTGGACCATATTCCAAAAATATGGCTTCTAAATTTAAAGAAAGGATTGATCCTAAGGGTTATGTGTGAAAGAATATCTCTCAGGTGACAAAGAGAATTTACTTTCAGAAGCTTGAGATACAATAAAGATTTATTTTCTCTTTATATTGATTTATATACACTAATTAAATAAATATTATTACATTATAGTAGTTTAAATTTTTTCTTCTTATTTCAGAAAGAATTTTTTCTGAGATTCTGGTATCGATGCCATCATACATAGACTATGGGAGAGGCGAGCTCGTACATGTTATCGTTACTTTATTAGTGCGATGCACAAGGTGGGTGTACGATCGTCTTATATTCAGAGGAAATATGGAGTCGTTGGTAGGAGTATTAGAGAAGCCCTGAGGCTATATCTATCTTAGGACGTAACTCTACCAACAGACATGGAGGCCCAGGGAGAGAGAGTCTTCCCGTACGTACAAGATGATTAATAACCTACCACGAGCATGCAAAGAGACTTGTAAGTATCTAAACTTGACACTTATATTGCAAATGTTTTTCTTTGTTGTATTATAAATAATGATAATGATATAAATGTCTGGTGCAATATATGAATGTGTTGAGTTATTTTTTTTATTCAACAGGGGACACTCTTCCGAAATTTTTATAGAATGTAGTTCACATTTAACAATTTAGGTTAAATATACAGGAACAATCTTTGGGCATGAGGCCTATACCTACTCAATTGTTTTGCACACTCATACGAAGAAGGATAAGGGTGTGACATTCGTCAACAGTCGATGTAAAGAGCTGAATGTATGTGATATTAATGCATTATTATTATTTCTTAATAGTAATCCCTTACTAATGTAAATATTACTTCCTAATAGGACCAAATACAACAAGTCATTCGGCAACAATCTCAGAAGGAACAATCTATTGATGAGACTCAGACGTATCTTGAGGCTGTCAGTAGTAGGGACCATCGTGGATGGATATTTAGGCTAGATTCATTTGCGAATACATGTTATTTGTAATCCTTTATGTCCAGTACAGCAGTGTCTACTAGACCAGCTATAAATGAGGGTGAAGTCATTAAGCTTCGAACTATAGTGCAAACATTGATGGAGCAGATAGCTCAACTGAGACAGTAGATTGGAGCAGTTGAGGGGAGGGGCCATCACCAGGACATTAGCATTATTGTAGTTATTTGCTTTCAATTACAAAGACTTATTATGTACACTGTAATACTTTTATTATCAATTAAGAAATTTTTAATTTAATATCATCAATCAACTTTCTATTAAAACAAATTAAATATATAAACAAATAAATTTATTATGCACAGATAATTCATAATTGTTGAAATTATGCATTTTTCATAAGATCATCAAATAAAATTTAATATTGGGATTTTAAAAAAATTCTAACTTCCAATTACTGACGGAATACACAAGATAATCGCAAAAAGGTTTCAATATTTACTAACGGAATACAATAAACTGTCGGTAATTTGTTCATGGTATTTACCGACCATTCTTCTTATTCCGTCGGTAATCTTGAAACCTTTGTCATTATCTTAACGATGGTAGCTTCTATCCATCGGTATATTTTACTGACAGAAGCACACATGAAATTTTTGTCTTTATATTTACCTACGGTCGTATTACCGATGCTAATGTCTGTCATTTTATTCTTTCGGTAATTATTATTACTAACGGAATAAAATGATTTAGCGTCAATTAAGTCCATCAGTAAAGTTTATATTTCTTGTAGTGAATGTATTTGATCTTCTATGGACCAATGTGCAAGGCAATCATTTTTGCTCCTATATTTAATCCATGTGATAAATTAATGATAAAGGAAGAGAGACGGGGAATCTGGGAGAAGAGGACAACAAAAAGGAAATTTATATTTCCTAGCTTGGAGATTTTCATGGTTTCTTGCTTACTTCTACCACTAAACTTTCCTCTCTAGAAAATATGAAAAGAATGACTTATGGCTATCATTGTCATTGGGAAAGAGGGATAGTAACTTTTATCTTTGATTCACTCTCGGGAACTAGATCTAAACTTGATTATCTTGTATAGGTTTTGACACTAGTTACTCTAATTGCCAGTTGACAGGTTAGGAGAATAGACTTCGCAGCCATTTTCCTTTTTGATATTGTTTAGAAGTTCTTTATGATAAGAGAGAATAATTAGAAGAGGAAAGAGTAGAGGACTTTCAAACAATATGTTACCCTTGCAACTTAGAGTTATACAAAAAAATTCATGTTTGGCAATGTGTAATGCACATCTAAAGCTATAAATGAAGGGGAAAGCTTGAATCTTCCATTTTTCACCTTTTGGTGGACGCTGTGGGGATAGGTGGAAAAGGAACGTTGGCAGTTTGGCAATATATTTGTTTTTTAAAAGAAAAATTGGCTTAGTTCAGTATCATGCACGTATCCAAATTACTCACAGTTTACTCTTGCAAGATAAGGCTCTTATAGAGGATGCCATATGTGAAGGGTTCTAGTAGAGGGATGTGGAATAATCAATCAATCTGACAAGGCAATTCTAAACCATTATAGGGGAAACGGTTCTGCTGGTTTCAAAATGAGGTTTCAGCTTTACAGATATCAAGTTGAGAACGAAAGAGCAAGGGAATAGCAATCTTAATTGGCTTCAGTGTTTGCTCGGAGTACCCTAAAGGGGTATATGGGATTCCTTGGACCTTCCAACATTTGGCAGGTAAGGCTAATTTATTTCTTGTTTCCCATTTTCCTTAGCCACTTTGTTACTTTGTTTTTGACTGCACACAAAAGTTAAATGTTTGGTGTTGAAAGAAAAGTTTTCTTTGATGAGGAAAAATGTATTTCATCATGTCCTTGTTCTGTACAGGAGGAGAATATTTATGTTGTACAGGGACAACTTATTTGCTACTTGGTGTCTGGGTGTGTGTGTAACAAAAATGTCAGCTAATGGCTGGAAGATTCTAGAGCTATGTACATGAAGACAAAAGAAATGAGAAAAATAAATAACTTGCATGGATGGTCAGAATATTCTATCTGTGGGTGAGTTTATAATTGCTTTTGGGTCAGCCCACTCCCTTCTTCTTGTCTCTTATCCGGTTATTATGCCCTCACTTGTGCCCTAGCCCACTTCACTTTCTTTCCTTTTCGGGTGGAGCTGTTCTTGGGTGACCCGAGATTCTCATCACCCCCTTTAAGTCGGAGTTTTTGGAAGGCAGATAGATCCGCACTTGAGAGTTAGATCTTCAAAGACTCATGCGATGAGGGGCTTTGTGAACAGGTCCGCAAGTTGATGTTTGTTGTGGAAATGCTGGAGATCTAGAAAGTTTGAGGTTACGGCGTCGCGTACGAGATGGAGATCGATCTCCAAGTGCTTGGTCCTTTTGTGGAAGATAGGGTTCTTCGAGATATAGATTGCCGCTTGATTGTCGCAGTATAAAGGTATGGCCCCTGTGCTTGCGATTTGAAAACATCAAAGTAATTGCACAACCCATTTTAATTCGCATGTAGTCCAAGCTAGGCTTCAGTATTTTGCCTCAGTTGTAGATCTACTAACTGTCGTTTGTTTCTTTGTTTTCCACGATATGGGAGAGTGTCCGAGGAACACACAGAAGCTAGTGATGGAGCGTCTGCTAGACGCGCAACTGGCCCAGTCTGCGTTGGAGTAAGCGGTGAGTCGTAGGGTTGAGTTGGACGGGTAGAATAGGCCTTGGTGTTGTGTTCCTTTAAGGTAGTTGAGGACATGTATGATTGCTTTCCAGTGGAGCTTTCTTGGAATTTTCATAAATTGACTAAGTTGTTGTATGATGTAGGTAAGGTTAGGTCGGGTGAAGCTCAAGTACTGTAGCCGGCCGACAATTCTGCGGTAGATTTCCGGATCTGTGAGCAATTCGCCTTCATCAGTGGTGAGTTTATTTCCTAGGACTATGGGTGTGATGCATGGCTTACAATCTAGTAGGTTTGTTTCATGCAAAATGTCCTTTATGTATTAACTTTGGCTGAGTAGCATTCCCTTGTCCAATCTAGCTATTTCAACACCCAGGAAGAACTTAGCATATCCTAGGTCTTTGGTGGTGAATTCTCTATGGAGGGCATCTTTGATGTGGTTTAAGTTTTCTTCCTTTATGCCTGTGATGAGTATGTCATCCACGTAGATGATGAGTGCGATAAAATTGTTGCCCTGGCCTTTAATGTATAGGCAATAATCAACTTCTGCTTTGTCAAAGCCTAAACTCTTTAATTTTGTGGTCAGCTCTTTGTGCCACTGTCTTCCCTCCTATTTGAGACCATAGATAGACTTCAATAATCGGTAGACCTCACCTTCCTTGGCCCTTTGATAACCTTGTGGTGGTAGCATATAGATTTCTTCTTCCAAGTGGCCATGGAGGTATGCATCATTAATATCACACTGTAGGATGGGCCACCTCCGAATTGTAGCTACGGCTAGGAAGGTCTAAATTGTCACAATCTTAGCTACAGGTGAGAATACTTCTAAATAGTCCATGCCCTCTCTCTGGTTGAATCCTTTTGCCACCAGCCTTGATTTTAACTTGTCAATTGTGCCATCTGGATTGTGTTTCACTTTGTAGACCCACTTTAATGCTATAGCTCTCTTTGCTTTAGGTAATTTTGCTAACACCCAAGTCTGGTTTTCTTCCAGGGCTGTAAGTTATTCATTAATGGAGTTTACCCAAGCTGCTGATTTTCTTGTTGTTTCATAAGACAAAGGCTCAAAGGTAGTGCTTACATTACCTATAAAATCCTTGTAACTTTGTGTATGAGTAATCTGGAAATTGAACTCCTTCTCTTCTCTTATTCCTGCAGGATCAAAGACTTGTAAAATTATGTCAGCAGAATCGAGGGTAGAAGTGGAGTGAAGGGCAGAAGCTTGGTGGACATAGTCATCAGGGTATCTTGGTGTAGTATAAATCCTTTGACTCCTTCTAACATTTGTGTTTACGGTGTTGTCTTGATTGGTGGTGGGGTTAGGTTAAGGTGGGTTGTCAGGTATGGTGTCTGTATAGGTTAAACTTGAGGGTCTTGGTGTGGTATTAAACATTTCTGAAGCATCATCTGTTGTGTAGGAAGGGAACAGTGGTTGTGGGGCTTGGTCAGAGTCGGTTTGTGTGGTGGCAAAGGGAAAAGTATTCTCATGGAATGTGACATCTCTCAAACTAAAAATAGTCTTTGTGTCAAGGTCCATAACTCGGTATGCTTTGTAGTTTGGCATGTACCCAAGAAAAAGGCATTTTAGGGCTCTAGGATCAAGTTTGGTTTTGTTAGGTGTTTTATCTAGGGCGAAACATAGGCACCCAAATATTTTCAAGTGTTCATAGGTTGGTTTTCTTTTGTGTAGCTTCTCATAAGGTGTTTTCCATTGCAGGACTTTGGTTGGGATTCAGTTTAGGAGGTAAGTGGCAGTGAGGAGAGCTTCCCCCCAAAACTATTTTGGTAAGTTGGCTGCAAACAATAAAGCTCTTGTAATTTGCAGTAAATGTTTGTGTTTTATTTCCACTACTCCTTTTTGTTGTGAGGTGCAGGGACAACTTTTCTGATGTATTATTCCAGCATCTACAAAGAGCTTTCTGCATTCATTGTTAATGAATTCTCTGCCATTATTACTTTGTACCTTTAAGACCTTTATGTTGTATTGTTTTTCAATGGTTGTGATGAATTGGGTGATTGTGGGGTATGTTCTGTCTTTGTTTTTGAGTAAAAAGGTCCAGGTGGCTCTAGAGAATTCATCAACAATGGTTAGGAAATACTGTGACCCATCTAAGGAAGGTATCCTATATGGTCCCCATAGATCCAAGTGGAGGGTCTCAAAGGGCTTAGTGGTTATGATTTTATATTTAAGGAAGGGTTTTCGGTGCTGTTTTGCTATGGGACAGATTCGACAATCAGGTAAACAATAATTAGAAAACTTGATTTCATTGATGTGTCTCAATTTGTTTTTGGAAACATGTCCTAGTCTACTATGCTAAACATCAAAAGAAATAGTAGCATTAAAGGCAACATTCTTAGCTCCGTAGAAGTCTATAGGAGGTCCTTTCAAGGTCCCTGAAGGTAATAGGGTGTCGGTTGTTAGCTCATACAACCTACTTCTAGCCTCGACAGCCGCCATAATATTATTAGTCCGTAGGTCCTACAAAAATAATCTATTAGATATGAAAATTGTAGCAATATCATTCTGAGTTATAAGCTTATTTATGGACAGCAGGTTCTTGAAGAAATTTGGGATGTGTAAGATCCCATCAAGGTTTATTTTGTCACCCACTGTGGTCTAGCATATGTGTTTTACTGACTTTTGTGTGCCATCTGGTAGTGTAACAGGGTCATATGTGTTGTTTATTTCATATCCATGACAGTAGTTTAAGTTGGTAATCATATGTGATGACGCACCCGAATCAACCAACCATATGCATTCATTTTTTGCATTTTGAACATAAGTGTGATTAATGTTGTTACCTGCGAAGTTTGTCAATCCGCCCAACTTTACCTCTCCAATGGTCTTTCCTTTGATTGCCTTTGATATTTCCTGCTGTATGAAAGTGGCCAAGTCTGGTGGTATTTGTCCATTCCTCTCATTGTACTCACCAGTTTCCTATTGTGTGTCTGCAAGGCTGTCATTCATTGTAGCTAGGTTTGCTTTGCTTTTTTGCCCTGTTAGTTCCTTGTACTAGTCAGGCATGCCATGAATCTTGAAGCACGTCTCTATGGTATGTCCAGTTTTTCACATTTTTCACAGTACTTGTCTTCCTTCTTTGAGAAGTTTTTCTCTCATTGTTGTTGTTATTGTTTCTACCTCCTCTTCTGGGATTTAACTTGGATTGCCTTGCCATCGTGGTCACATTTAGGTTCCTGTTATTGTTAGCATTCATTGTCCTTTGTCTCTCCACTATTTGCAACATAGCAAATGCTCTGTTTACCATGGGTAGAGTTTCCATCAACATAATCTAGTTAACCACGTGTTCATATTCTTCATTCAAATCCATTAAGAATTGCACTAATTTGTGTGTGTTCTCTCTGGTGGTAATTACCTTGGCAGCGTCACATGTGCATGCAGGTGTTAGGTCTAGACTAGCTAAATCATCCCAAAGTTTCTTCAGCTTTGTGTAATAAGCAGAAATGGTAAGGTTACCTTGCTTAAAAAGGCTGATTTCCCTCTCTATTTGGTACAGCATTGGTCCGTTGGCTTCTCCAAACCTCTCTCTCAATTCCTCCTATAGTTCCTTGGCTGTGGTGAAGGACAGAAATGCGTCACTGAGCTCTTTGACCATGGAGTTAAGTATCTAGAACTTAACTATAGAATCTGCTCTCTTCCATCTAGTAAGTACGTTAATATCTTCAGTGGGTGGCATGCACGTTCCATCCACGAAGGATAGTTTATCCTTTGCTTAAAGAGCTATCATCATCGACTTGCTCCAGGATAGGTAGTTGTTACCATTGAAGAGGTTAGTTACTAGGACAGTGCCTGGGTTTTTTGTGTTGGTTATGGAGTATTGTTCTAGGTCTGGGTTACTGGTATTCATGTCAGCCATGTTTGACATTTTGGAAGATATGTATGGTAGGGTAGTGTGGATCAGACCTTAGGCTTTGATACCATGAAAGAAAAGTTTTCTTTGATGAGGAAAAATGTATTTCATCATATCTTTGGTCTGTACAGAGGAGAATATTTATTCTGTACAGGGATAGCTTATTTGCTACTTGGTGTGCGGGTGTGTGTGTAACAGAAATGCCAGCTAATGTCTAGAAGATTCTAAAGCTGTGTACATGAAGACAAAAAAAATGAGAAAAATAAATAACTTGCATGGATGGTCCGAATAGTCTATATGTGGGTGAGTTTATAATTGATTTTGGGTCAGCCCACTCACTTCTTCTTGTCTCTTATCCGGTTATTATGCCCTCATTTGTGCCCTAGCCCACTTCACTTTCTTTCCTTTTCAGGTGGAGCTATTCTTGGGTGATCCTAGATTCTCATCAGGTGTCATCATATACGGAATCACTCAGGGATTCATCAGGCATATGCTCATTCTATTGATAAATGTTAATAATATGTGCATTTCTGATTATACTGATGCAATGGCGACAAGATATAGTGAAGGAAGCCATACCAGAGAGGTTAACTTCCCTTTATTTAGGAGTAAAATCGATTCTACAAGAATCACTTAAACCGAGTTCTTTGAGAATATTATGATTGAGTATTGGTTCTTGTCTACTTGATAGTTCATGAGTTTGGACATCGCCCAATAAAAGGTATATTGAGATAAGAGATCTAGTAAACAGACTTGAAAATGAAAATCCACCATGGCTGATTTTTGTACACCGGGTTCTACCAGGTGCTGTCGTGCACAAGCTCCCCTATGAAGGCCATTCACATACTTGTACTTCTGTTAGGAATGCCAGACAGATATTCACTACACTTTTTGGAACTCCAGAAGGTCAAGTCAATGTTACCGCAGAAGAAAATCAAAATCAAAAGAGAGATTTAACAGAAGAGCAATAAGTGTAAATAAGGTCAAGAGAAGTTAATGTCCAAGTATAGAAAGAAGAAAATAGAGAAGCTTTTTGTCATTTACACTTGGTGAAATTACTATGTACATAAATAGGCTTCAGTTATCCACCGTACCCACAAAGGAGAACAAGAGCAAAGAAGGTCACTATTGATTATTGCATCTCAGTTTTTTGAGTCATCTGAGATTTTTACTATTAACATAGATCAACCTGAAAGAAGCCCAACTTAAGCAATTTGAGTTCACTCATTAAACTTGGATCATAAATCAATTCAAGCCCATTAGCTCAAGATGAAAAACATAAAGATCACAGGCATTCATCATGCAACTGCATACAGAAGATCATAACTCAGAAACTGAGTTTCTAGAAAACAGAAATTGTTTTCTCACAACAGTTTGTCCTTGCACAATAAGTTGTACAAATTTAACTCTGACTTTGCTAGAAAACCTATATATATATTGTACTATTCACATGAAAAACAAGTTGAGACAAAAATACAAAAACATTCAGTTTTTCTTAATTTTCTTTCTCTTCATGGTATCAGAGTTGCAGATAAACGTTTAAATGGAAGATCCTGCAAATAATTCCTCTTCTTCTACAAATCAAAATGAAACTTCAAATACATCTCAATAAACTCAAACTCCTGCACCTTCTTTTGATGTTCCAACTCTTGCCAAAACTCTAAATTTTAATCTTCTCATTAAACTCGATAGAAAGAATTTTATCAACTGGCGTGCACAGGTCTTGACTGCTATCCGAGCTCTTGAACTTGATAATTTTATATCTAAAGTTATTGTTCTACCATCATAATATGTACCTAGGGGTCGATCAAGCTACTCAACCAAATCCAAAGTATCGGGCTTGGCTTCGTTCTAATCAGCTTCTTTATATAGGTTACTCTCCACTATTGGTGAAGAAGTAATCAGACTAGTTAACTAGTCACAAACCTCTCTTGAAGCTTGGCAAACCCTTTAGAAGCTTTATGCCCAGAAATCAATGGTGTGTTTCCTACAACTGAAACAACAATTTTCAATGATCAAGAAAGGATTGATGTCAATAAGTGAATATATGCAAACGATAAAGTCTATTAGTGATGCTTTGCTCATTGCTGGTCACAAAGTTCATGAAAGTGAGCTGATACTCAGTGACTTAAATGGTTTAGTCCATGAGTATGATCATGTAGTTGTCCTTCTCACTCACACAATGTCTCTATCCACACTTAAAGGAACACAATATTCTCTTATGATGCATAAGACACGTTTGGAGCAACTTACCACTGTTACTCAAGTGCCAATCATGTCACCTAATGCCAATTATGCAAGCTATAATACTCAAAACAGGACTACAAATCAAGGAGGTCGTGGTAGATTTAGAGGTTGTGGTGGTCGTGGTAGAGGAGGTCGTTGGTTTGGAAACCCTCGTATCTTTTGTCAGTTATGCTAGAAGCCAGGTCATGATGCGCTCCATTGCTATAAGTGATTTGATCAGACCTGGCAAGGATCTCAATCCAACTGGAAGCCTCAATAGTCTCAACTTGTATTTCATGGCAACTCCTAATTAGTTCAACACACTCCTCAGATATTCCTTACTTAGAACCAACAGTCATCACATCCTTCTGAAAATTCTACACCTGATACCACATAGTTTATAGATAGCGGTGCTATAAACCATGTCACATCTGACATTTAGAACCTATCTCTTAGATCAGAATATGGTGGCAAGCAATTCATCATTGGTAATAGTAATACCTTACCTATAACTCATATCAATTCATCATTTAATAAATTTCATGATAACACACATACACCATTAGCTCTTAAACAGATATTATATGTGCCTGCTATCACAAAAAACCTTTTGAGTATTTCGAAACTAACTAAAGATAATAAAAATGTGGTTGAATTTTCTGATGAACGTTGCCTTTTTAAGGACAAGGTTTCAAGGACAGTTCTGCTTCGAGGAGTGCTCTAGGATGGTCTTTCCAGCCTTAAACTTTCATCATCACAGCCTACATCAAACCATAATCAAAGCCCAAAGTCTAACTCATCCAACAAATCCTCTATTTTCAATTCTACAATCAAACACCCTAGTTTTAGACAAATAGTTGCAAATTTAGCTCATACTAGTGCTGATGTTTGGCATACCTGTAACACCCCACTCCCGCGTGACCCGAACCCGACATCGTTGGTGATATCCGAGTCCGTGCCCAGCGAGGGTGGCGTGCTACATCAATCAGTCAGACAGAACTCAGTATAAATATTTTTTTTTTGTTTGTAAAACGTTCATTCTCGGAAAACAGTAGACAATCTGAGCCCACGGTAAAAGGAAGCATTTTCAGTTATTATAAACAGTCAACAATAATTTCCAA
>JAOSBK010000205.1:8850548-8877252 GCA_027568895.1 Erythroxylum shatona | reverse complement strand
CGATTTCGTTTCCGCTTTTCGTTTTCGTTTTCGTGCTTTGTTATTCGCATTCCGTTCTTTCGTTTGATCCGTTTGTTCTACATTTCGTTTTATAGCCGCCGTTCGTTTCGTCCGATTTATGTTTGTGATTTGATCCGTTTATTCGATTCAATTTCGCTTTGTCTTTCGTTATCGATTCGATTTCATTTTTTCTATTGGTTTCCGCATTTTGCTATTCGTTTTGCCTTCGAATTCGAATTATCCGATTTGAATTCGCTGTGGTATCCGCAACTTTCGTTTCGTTTTTCGGTTGGGATCCGGTTTCTGGATCGGGTCCCAACATTATCTCTAAGGTTGCAATTAACTCCTTTCAATTACAGTAGAGCTATTCAAGCTAGGATTTTTTAATCTCTATGTATTAAATCAGATTATAAATAAAACATGTAATCAGATCCAACACAACAATCACACCAATTGCATTGATAAAATAATCAAATCATATCAAAGTACTAACATAAGGTCCATCTAACCTAAATACTAAGTGGACTTTTAGTTACACATTATCAAACACGAAATCAAATATAAACCGAAAGAAAAATGAATTGAAAACAATGGGTTCATAATTCTAAATCTCCTTGATTGTATTCTATTGAATATTCTCACGAAGTAGAGGCTTTATCTTGTATTTCGAGGGATCTTTATATGATTTCTTCGTGTTTTCCACTTCTCTAGCTCAAAATCGCAATTAAAGAATGAGTTCCATGTTTGGAATTGCCTCCTCACGTCTGCTCTTGACTCCTACTAACTACCTCCCACTTTCACCTCCAAAAATGTCTCTTTATAATGAAATTGAGGGTTCTGGGAGATGCACGATCGTGCATCAGACTATGCATAACCAAAAATTATAAGGATCGTGAAGATGCACAGGCTCGGGGTAGTGCACAACCGTGCATCCATTCTGCACTTCAAATCTTCAATTTGTCATGATCTCTTCTGTAGTCTTCTCCTTTTAGTTCATAAAGTCAATTATGCTCTGTAAACACACTTAGAGAGGATTAAATACCAAATATACACTAAAAGTATCAAATATCAAGCAAAAATACATCAAATATGAGGTAAAATTATGATCAATTATGCATCTATCAAATATCCTCACACTTAACCTTTTGCTTGTCCTGAAGCAAACCATAATCAAAATTATAAAATTTATAACGTCAATCCATCATCAATTTCAATAAGTCCATTCATACTATACATTGTCATATCCTATTAAATCAAATTAATGCAGAATTAAAGTCCAGTTGTCATAAAATTAACTTCCTAAGCAATATTAATAGCATTTACATCAACAATCACATTGAAACCAAAAACCTATCTCTTCACACCCTCACTAAGATTTCACTCAATGCACTCAAGTGTTTAGGATGAAAAGCATTAAAACTCTTAATCAATGCATAGGAGAATTCTTATCATATGCTTGCAATAACATCACATCTCCACCGCTTATGTACAAACTAGAAACACCAATCCAAAGGTCTTATGCGGCTATAACAGGGCTTAGGTAAGGTATAATTGGGTTAACAAAATGGGTTTAAGTAAAGGAAATTTACCACAAATTTTATTTCAATACTTGTTTAGAAAAATACATAGGTCTTTTCATTGAAAAACAAATGGTACTATATATTTATTTTTCTCATTTCTCTTTTTTTATTATCCTTTTTAAGTCATAATTCAAGCATTCTGTACCACAATTAAAGAAACATCAGACCTTTCAGGAATTTTAAGTCCCAAATATGTAAATAATGTAAATAACCTGAGGGTTTAAAATAATAAACAAGTCTTCAAAGAAAAATAGGATAAAGGTTTATAGTTTAGGTTTAATTAATGAAAAAAACTAAGACTTAACTTGGTTATTCCTAAAGGTAAATTTTACGGGTATGGTATTTTTCAAAGAAATAGGCTAAGCAAGTTAGCAAATCTAAGTGCTTTCATCATATAAATGCTTCTAATTTAACAAATGTGGTATTAACATATATAGTAAAAGCAAGTTCTATAACTATACATTATATCACTCATGAAAATTTTTAACAAAAGCTTTTTAAAATTTTGAAAATTTTTTCTTTAGGCTTAAAAGCTCATGAAAAAGATAAGCATATATTTGTGTAAATAATATGAAAATTTCATTCAACTTTAATATATCAATGATTAAGAAAAATATGACTTAGAAAACTAATTTTATTCTAACCATTGTCCTTTTGTACACCAATTCAAATCAATATTCAAATAAAGTAGAGTGTTTGATAGGCTATATTTGATGCATTAAGTTGGGTCAATTGTATAATATTTTAGGGTAAATATTGTGTTTTTGAGTTGTTTTGGAGAAAAGAAGTTAAAATTCGCTAAATTAGAGAAGATAACAATGTCAACAAAAAGAAAATAAAATAAAAGAGCAAAAAAACGCAAGAGCCAATGGACAAAACACAAAGTAGAGGAAAGTAATGCCGCAAGTGAATAGACAAAAACAAAATGGTTGGTGGTAGCATATGAGAGAAGAAAGCAAAACACAGCAGAGGAGATAAAACACGGAGAGTAAGGAGATGCACAAAAGTTAGCAGCAAAATGATAGCAAACCTAAAACACCATCAGCAAAGACAACCAAAACGACACAGTAAACAAGCGTAACACACAGTAGGAAGAAGCAAGGGAGAATGACATAGTAGAGGGCAATGTAGAAAATGCAAAACACCAGCACCAAGAGTGAAACGCACAGTAGACTAAACCTGGGAGAATAAAACGACAGTACACTGTAGAAGAACAAAACATGCAACATCGGTGAAACGACAATGCAGAAATGACCAGTAGCATAAGCAAAACAACAACAGAATAAATAAAAAAGTTGCAGCAGAGTCAAAAATGCAGTAGACTGGAGACGTTTAAGACTCTAGAATTATAAGTACTTCAGAGGCCCAAGGAATTGTGAGGTTTTAAGAGTCCAAAGAAGAACGTACAGGGATTTTAGGATAAAAAAGGGTTTTGGTTTTAAAAGAAAAGACACAAAGGCGGCTGAGGAAAAAGAAAGGATACGAAGTACGAAATCATTAATTCTTGAAGAAAAAAAGAGGGATGTCTTTTGTTGAGGAAGGACATAGGTGGCTAACGAGGGCAACAAGCGGCAGGTGGAGCTCTCTAACTTTTTTCCCCTTTAGATTTTTCTATAAGCATAATCTTATTTTTAACAATTCTTATGTGTTCTTTAGATCTTATGGCTTGTAGCTAAATTTTTATTCTAGTTAGAGGAATGTATTGAAGCCTTAATTCTATGGAATTGGGATATCTAATTGTTTATATTTGTTTTATATATTCATGAGTATTTATTTATTCTCTGTATCTAGTATCTATGATTATTTTGGGATTTGTTAAATAAAAGGCCTATATTTGATAATCATTGAATAGATGACACTAATTAGAACTTACTACAAGAAAAATAGGGTTTAGCGACGGAAATTACTAAAGCAGGATGAAGTTTTTCCGTCGATAAGCTAAGTTAGTGAAGGAATTTACTGACCGACCATGTCATCAGAGAAACGACCATTGGTAATAATTAATAATGGAATACATAGTTTTCGTTGCAATCTTACTGATAACTAGCTCTCATTCTATTGCTATATTTAATGACAGTAATTTATGTGCTATCGGTAAATTTAGCGATAACAAATCTATTTTAGTTAATAAACTTATGATAGACATGTTGTTATTGTCAGTAATATTACCCATAGATACCACAATCCATCGGTGAATCCACGATTAAGTTTATCTATAGATGTTGATCGTATGTCGATAAATTTTCTACATTAGATTTTGTTTATCCATTAGTAAATTTACTAATATTGTTTTAAAATTTTTCATTCATTTAATTTTATTTGATAATGTTATGATTGACATATAATTTATATAGTTATCAGTTATCTATTGATAATATTTTGATTTGTTTCTACATTTAATTTGTTAAAACAAAAAAATTATTGATAATATAAAGTAAAAATTATCTTAATTGATAATAAAAGTTATTATATACATCAATGTGTATTTAATTCATACAAAATGACTAAAACTACACTATTCATTTAGTGAATGCGGATGCTCTGAATGTTGTAATGAGGTGTTGCCTTTCCCTTTCAACTCATCCATCTCATTACGGATTTGGGCTATGTACTCCATTGACTATTGCAACTAAGTTGCCAGTGTCTGTACTTTGCCAACCACCTATTAGATGTTGTTGTACTAGGTGTGAAGGATTGTGATTAACAACTGTTTGCAAATGAACCTAAGCTGAAGATCTTTCCATGACAGTCCCCACCACCACTGCATAGAGATAAGTTTGACTCTCATCAACATCTTCAGACTGCTGAGACTGTCGTTGAATGCTTTCTTATATTTGGTTTTATCAGAAGGCAATGTTTATATTAATAAGTGATAATTATTAAATATTAATATTAAAACACAAATTTACATACATTTAGTTCTTTATATTTGGTGTTGACGAAGGTTACACTATCATGCTTTTTAGTGTGAGTGTACAAAAAGAGCTGATGAGGTGTAGATGTAACATCCTGTTACCCTATGTTAGGGGCTAGGACCTTAGAATAGTGTATATGAGAGTTTATTGAAAAGTTAGAAAGTGCATTTCATTCTCATACATAATATAGCATACACACAAACATGTGAATATTGATTTTTGCGCATTAAAATAATTGTTCGTGCATTCACTGACATTTTTCTCGTATAATTGATTATATAAATATGATTATATTGAGAGTTGTGGTTTATATGTGTTAAAAATAGATTTGGAGAGCATATATATCGATTTAGAATTTTTGGTGAAATTTGGAAATTTATGAGAATTTGGGTATTTTTGGACTAGGACAAATGTCAAGTAGCAAGACAATTGTTAAATGGTATTAAATTTTTTTTGAGAAATTAAAAAATTTCCTTAAATATGATAAAATTACATAGAGGAGACTTAGACTCATGCGTAACAGGTACTTAAACGCAAAACATCAGAAGTCTACATAACACGACGTCGTTCCAGCATTACCTAACTAAGATTCTTAAGGTAAAATAAACCCCAATTTTCTTAAATCTTCGAAATGTTACTCGATTCAGATGGGCACTTGAGGTTGCGATTGGCGATGTAGTGATGCTCTAGAGGTAGAGTTTGCGGTGGCTCTAGGTGATAGCCTATTCTTCACTCTACTTCTAACCGTATCTTCTTCACAAGTAATCAACTCTCTCTCAGTCATCATTTAGAGATTAGGGCTTTCTCTAAAAAATTGCTTCTTTTCTGAGGAATTCTTCGTGGGCTTTTGGTGGCTCCAAGGGACCTCCTGTTCTCCTTTCTACTTCCAATATGTTGTTCTTCACAGGTATGCACCTCCCTCTCTGTCATCTTTTTGAGATTAAGGTCTCTAAGAAATTTTGGAGATGGAAGGGGACTCTTCAAGGGCTTAACTCTTTGGTGATAGTCGGAAGAGGAAGATGAGGACTCAGGTCAGTTCCTTTTCCATGAGCTAGTCTATTTCTTCTTCCATCGATCACTTTTGTTGTGCTGGTATGTCTAATCTAATATCTTTGGTCATGACTTGTTTCCTTATAGGTTTACAGGGACTTCAATATCTTCCCTGAAAAAGAGGATGAGATATCCCTATACAGGTATGTTTTTTAAATGCTTTCATACTTCTCCTTTCTTTACTTTGAGAAGATCCTCACTTGATTTAACACAGTACAAACTTGTTAATTTGAGTAGTGTTCCACATATTATGTTCATCCCTGAAGACGAGAATAGTTTCAATCTATGCATTCCTCAATTTCCTTTTATGAACTGTGGTTGTGATTAGTTTCTACATAGTGAATTGCATGGATTGAGTAGCTGCTTCTTTGGAATTGAACTAGATATAGCTATATCCTTTATACATAAGCCATTCCCCTACAACAGTATAGTTTAACTGATTTATAATCAGTTGCTTCCTTATACTGGCAGTAGTGAGCTCCATAAGATAGCTTATTGAAGTAGACTGGTCTTTGAACCTTTTTCTATTCCTCTCTTTCCAGATCACTTGGAAACATGTAGCCACCGGGAGTAGACTTATAGCCCTATCATATTTTGAAATGTTCATTTTATGAAGCTCTTGTATGATGCCTGTGAGTCTACAAATGTTGAATTCATGGGCACATAGAGTAGAGATTCTTGCCCATATTCCTCTAGAGAAACCACATTTAAAGAAGAGGTGGCCTCTGGATTCATCCACTAGATTACATAGAAAGCATAGTTTAGAGGAGGTTAGGAATTTCAATCTATCCATAGAGCTCAGTTTGTCCCACATTGCCAACCATAGCAGAAAACTCATATTAGGTCTAAGGGTCTTATTCCATATCAAAGCATCCCACCCTACTCTATTGTTTGGCCTTCCCCTCATCTTCCTGACTACCTTTGCAGTAATCCCCAAGATAGGGATACACTTCCATAAGTAATTATCTCTCTCCTTATGTCTTCTGAGTTAAGGAAGGTGTACGAGTGTAATCTCATTTGAAGATAGAAACCAATCTCCATTCCTTATTATTGCTTGAAGTTTAGTATCCTTGGGGAATCGGCTTAAAAGGGAATTGGTCATCTGGTTTTGTGTTAAGGGACCATTTCCTGACCAATTGTCATACCATAAAGAAAGTCTGTTACCTATCCCTACCTGACAAGTAGTGTGCTGGTAGATCTCATCCCTCATTCCAAGAATTTTGTTAAAAAAACTACGTGTAACTGACCTTGGTTTTTGAAGCCCAAAAATCCCTTCCACTTATTATATAAGAATGAATCCATTTGGTCGATATTGATTCTTTATCACTAAGGAGTCTCCAAATCCTCTTTGAAATAAGAAATTTGTTTTTAGTAGAGATTGACTCAAGTCTTAACCCCCCTTCATCTTTTGGTTGATAGATTGTCTTCCACCTTACTTTGGCTATTCTTTTTCCCCCATAGAAACCGTTTGATAAGTTTTACTACCATTTTAATCTGCTCTTTTGAAAGGAAAAGGTATGAATACCAATAAGTGTTCATAGACAAGATTTCTGATTTCAGTAACTAAAGTTTACCCCCATAGAAAAGAGCTTTATTGGTCTAATATCCCAATTTTTTCTAGATCTTTTCTATCAAAGGAAGACATTCACAGAATCTAAACCGCCTAGATGAGATAGGAATCCCCAAGTAGTGTATAGAAGGAGATTTAGCTTCCATACTCGTAGCTTGAGTGAAAACATTTGAGAGATAAGAAGCACTTTTGGAGAGTATGAGAAAGCCCTTGTGAAAATTTACACATAATCCCACCATTTCCTTAAATTGATTGAGAGTTTTCAGTAGAAGAGAGACTGATTGAACATTTTCTTTGCTTAGGAGAATGAGATCATCTACAAAACATAAACTGGTTAGAGAAATTTCCTTTCATTTAGAGTGATATCTGAATTTTAGATCAGTTGAAGTATTGTGTTTGAGCAATTGAGTGAGGACTTCCATACATATTAGGAATAGGTAAAGGGAGAGAGGGTCGCCTTGCCTAATACCTTTTTTCCGTTTGAATAAACCCGTGGGGAACCCATTAATCATTATCCCATAAGAAGCAATAGATATGCATTGTTGGATCAAATTGATGAAAGTTAAAGGAAAATTCATTATCTCTAATTTTTTTAGTTAAAAAACCCCAATTTACATTATCAAAAACTTTCTGTAGATCAACTTTAATAATGCAATTTTGTGGACTTCTCCTGCAGTTATACCCTTTTAATAGCTCTTGAACAATCAGAATATTGTCCCCTATATCTTTACTTGTCACAAAAGTCCCTTGATTCTCGCTGATGAGAAATTTTAGTACCCCCTTTGGCCTATTTGCTAATACCTTAGCACTAATATTGTATAGGAAGTTTGTACATGAAATAGGTCTATAGTCATTCCAAATTTTCAGGCTGGAGTTTTTAGGGACCAGGCATAGGAAGGTCTTGTTTATTTCTTTTAGTAACAACCTTTTAGGAAGAACTCCTGCACTTCCTCTTTGACCAGTCCTCCCAAACTATTCCAAGTTCTCTGAAAGAAAAATCCATTCAATCCATTCGGACCAGGAGCTTTAGATCCATTCATTCCAAAGATAACCTTATCTATTTCCTGATATGTGATAGGTCTTATTTACCCATTAACTTCATGATCCGAAATCTTAGTGGTTATAAACTGACTAAGGTCATACTCCAACTCAGTTGGGAGAGAATCTGATCTAAGTAGCCTACCGTAGAAATTTATAGTTTCCTTAGCCATGTCTTCTTGTCCAAAGACCTCAACTCCAGCTTCTGTTTTAATAGAGATAGTTTTGTTAATATTCTTTTGGGCTAACATAGAGTTGAAGAAGAATTTTGTACATCTATCTCCCTCTTTTAACTAGTTTATTCTAGCTCTCTACTTCAGTAAAGAGTGTTGATTTTCCACAACTTCTAAGTAATTTTTAAGAGCTTCCTTTTCTGCTATAGCTAGAGCTCCATCCAAGGGGTTTTCTGCCAATGCTTTTTGAATAGAATAGAGTTTATCCCTAGAAAGTTCAATCTCCTTAGTAAGATTCAGTCCTCTCTTATCGTTAAGAATCTTCAACTCCTGTTTCATAGCCTTGACCTTTTGGATACAAATGTATTGCTTAGTCCTATAATAACCATGTTCTAATCCCTTTTGTATAACCTCTTGAAAACCCTCTATGTAAACTAGAAAATTTTTAAATTTAAAGGGGTGTTAGACTCTACAGGAGGTGAACAAGTCTACTATCTTTATAGGAGTGTGATATGAGATACTAGGGTCTAGGTATTTTGTTGAGCTTCTTGAGAAAGATTTTTGCTGAGCTTCTTGAGAAAGAACATAACCATTCCACATTTACCAAAACTCTATCCAGTTTTTTCTGATGTTCTAAATAGAACTTTGTTTATTCATCTGAGTAAACTTATGATCTTCTGCTTTTAGATCAATAAATTCTACTTCTTTCAGTCATATATATCGGGGGAGTAGTTGAGTAGGTTACAACTTCCTTCAGCCTCTGACCTATACAAAGTAGTGTTAAAATCACCAAATACCATCCAAGGAGAATTTACTGAAGGCTTGATCCTTCTTAAGTAATTCTATAGGTCAATTATTTGGCACACTGTGTTGAACCTATAGACAAAAGTAGCTAAAACCCAAGAATTTTCCATTTTGAAATAAAGCATAGTGTGGATATGCTGCTGACTAGATTCCAGTTCCTTAAGTTTCAAAAAGTTACTATGTAAGCTATAATGATCCTTCCATAAGCATGACTTTGATGGTTTGTAATGAACTACTAGTTGCTACCTAAACATCCCAATTTATTAAGATTTCCTTCTCTAATTTTAGTCTCCAACATACAAAAGACCCACGGCTTTTTCTTTATCACAAAATACCTTAAAGCACAAAGTTTTGAAGGATTGTTTATTCCACGCACATTCTATACAATCAAATTCATAATCAATTGACTTTACCTTTAGAGCTTTTCCTATTGCTCCTACTACTTTTCCGAGACGTGACTTGCTCAAACTACTCCTCTTAATTAATTCCTTTTTACTTATCAACTCTTGAAAGACCTAGCTTATTCTAATTAACCCCTGAATAGCCTTCAATTTAATTTGTGCCAATAGATTCCAGATCATTTTCTTCTTTATTCAAAGTAGACTTGCAAAAATCTTTTAAAGGATTTTGGAGAATTTCCTTCTGCTGGTTTCTCCTTTGAGATATCCTTCTTAATGTTGGTGGAGTCATTTATCATTTTCTCCTCTGAGATATCCTTCTTAATGTTGGTGGAGTCATTTATCATTAGAACCATATCTTGATTTTTTGCCATTTGTTCTATCTCCTCGATCTCCTTTAAATCTTTAGTCTCATTCTTTTATATTCCCATCACTTCCTAGTAATCACCTTTGATGAATAGCTTTCCATGGGTTTCCATTCCTTGCCTTTTGCTATAAGGGAAGGTTTCTATTGATAAGTCACCATGACTGTATCTTCTCTCTGAAAGTTTTCATCTGCCAATCTTAGGATTAGAATACTATCATTCAATTCCTTTACCAAATCCATACTCACACATAATCTAGCAAAACCAATTCTTTTCCTCAATGTAGTATTTTTCATCCATACATATTGGTTTCCCCAAATAACTTACAAGCATACTCAACCCCTTTTTAGTCCAATATTCCAAAGGGATATTGTGAATATTCACCCATAGGGGAATGTTCTTCATTCTTATGTTTTCAAGCTCCATCCTTGGTTGCCAATTTTGGAGACACAGAGGAAGTTGAGAGATATGCTAGGGACCCTCTTCTAGAACCTTTTGAGCTTCCAATTTAGAAAAAAAGGTTAAAATTGTGTTGTCTTCTTTGGTAAGCATTAACTCCATAAGCCTCTTCCTTTCCACTTCCTCACAGCCCATACTTGTATTACTGAAAATGTTGGCCTTTCTTCCCATGAAGAAACCCACAAGAGTAGTTTCCTAAGTCTTAGCTCCTTACTGTAGATCTTATAAACTAGGAGCCACCATTAGTTTACCCTCCTTCTCTATAGGAGGGTTGAAAACCAAAAAGGAGTATGAGTTATCCCCAACAACCTATTTCCAAGTTTTCCTAGTTTCTTTTGCATTGTCACCTACGGTGGGGTTCACTCCTTTAGGTGATAAAGCAGCCATTTCAATGGCAGGGGTAGTTTTTGGAAAATAAGGGGAAGGAACATCGAGTTTAGGAGGGGAAGGAAACATAGATTTAGGATTAGGGTTAGGGTTAGGGTTTGGTGGGTTTTTTTGTTGTATGGTTGAAATCAGTGTTAGAAAATCTACATCCATGTTTACAGATGAAAATCTATATTTTTTTTAGTTTGTAGGTTTGGGAAAGATTAAGAAATATGAAGAAAGAGCAAGTTCTTTCGATTATTTTTTTGTGTAGGAGAAATGGGAGTGGCTGGGAAAAGGAAGGAGGGAATGAAGGGAAAGCTGACAGGTTCAAAAGACGGCAGTCCTGGTATAATCAGGTGACTGCCATTCTTCCTAGTTGGAATAGTTGATGGAAAAAGTCAAAGAAGATCCTTAGTTTAAATGGTAGTAGAATTAACTATCAAATGATAGTATGAGTTTGGGATTTATTGACAAACGTCATTGAAAATTTGGAGACAATTGGATTTAAAATTGGAGACAAATAGACTAGTTATTTATTAAGGGCCCAAAAGGGACCAGAGGAAGGTGATAAGTGGTAGTGACAAGTGTCATTACCACTCACCACTCCTTTCTCACAATTCTTTTAACTTGAAAGACCAACTTAATTGTTTTGTCTTGCTTTCCTAATCTTCTTTGTGGCTTTCTCTTCTTCTTCACAATTTTGATTCACCAAACCTTCATCAATGTTACATCTTGCTTTCATCTATCAATTGCTACTTCCATCTTGTTGTCTCTTCATTTGCCATAAGAAAACCTAACCTAATCCACCTCCATGATGATCGTGGGATCTATGAGAATTTAGGAATTTTTGGTGTTCGTGAAGAGTTTGAAAAATTTGAAGTTAAATCAAGTAATTTATGCTTTAAATATCAAAGGTAGTGCTAAATGAAACTAATATGATGATTAATTAGAGATTGGTGACTTGATCATGAAAATTTGATGTGTGTGTCATGAGTGATGAAATGTGTGTATATATATAAATGTCTTGCTTTTGTATAAGTATAATGATTAATGAATCATAAATTGTTATAGAGATGTTTCTGAGGTAGAATGATCATTATAATGGTGTTTGGATGAGTGCAGTAAATTGATGAATGAATGGACATGTTTGATGTCTTGTTTTGTGGTTATAATTAATAGTCTTTTGTGAAATGTTTTGTGAATGTTGTGAGTTGTAAATTGAGGTGAGAATGAAGAGGAAATGAATTAGAAAAGATGATCGATATACAAGATGTGTTAGATGTAAAATGTAGGAAGTTATAAAAATCTGGAAAAATTGGAAGAGAGTGATGAAATATTTTAGTTATAGAGAGTGATGAAATATTTTAGTTATAGTGTTTCCACTAGATATGCTTCTATATTTTAGCCATAAATTGACATGTAGATATCCAAATGGGATGATTTTTTATTTGTATTAAAGTAAAGACATATGAATACATTTTTCATGAAGAAATAAGATTTAAATTCTGTCTTTATGAGTTTCAAAATTAGACTTGAAGTTAAGTACTGGTGCAGTGTAGTTTAAGAAAAATGGGTAGTTTTATGATGTCATGAAATGAGATGAATTAAGGTGATAGTTAGGAATGAAACGAAGTAGAACATGTGCAGAAAATTTATGATGAAGTGTAAAAGAATATGCTTTATTTTGATGTTTATGATCAAGCATGGATTTTGATTTTTGTGTGTGGATGATATAAAACTGAAATTGAGGTCGGCATGAAGAAGTTATCAACTTGAAATGATGAATGTTGAGTATTAATTGTTTGATACTTATAAATGAGATATGATATGGAAAAAGGATAGGATTTCATGAATGATGAGTTTTAGTGAAAATGATGAATCAAATGAGTTGAGGTTTGAGAGTTTAATGAAATCAATTTAATGGTTGATTTAGTATGAAATGATGTTGCATTAGAGGAGGTGAATTCGGGAAGATTAGGAGTGAAAATGATGTTAGAATGTATGCAGAAACCATTAGAAGTGCTCTTGAGCGAGTTGTGTTTGTTATATATCCGTTAAATGGACTTTAGGTTTGCTAAACGGACCTTCTCGAGTCCAAAAAACGTCCTAATCCCATTTATGTCTGTTATGGAGGGGATGTATGTATGTTGAGTGGACATTTGTGGTATACTTACACAAATTAGCGAATTTGACCCTCTAGATGAAAAAAATCTCTCTTTGGGGTCTTCATAAAAGTTGTAGATCTCAAAGTCCTCTTCGAGATCATTCTAGATTGTCATTAATCTAATATCTAATAAAAATGTTATGTCTTTTGTCCCAAGATATATTTATTTATAGATGATTAACCTATTAATGTTTTCCCATGAGATATTTAGGCTTGATTGTGATCTTGAATGAGCCTAGTTGATGTTGGATTGAGTGATTAAAGTAAGGAAAGCGTATTAGGTGTTAAGGAATGATTTAAAGATCATGTAAATTAGTTATGAGATGTGTATTAAGGAAATGTACCTGGGATTATCACTGAACATGCATTGTACATATTCCATATACATATATGCGCAGAAATGAATACTTAAGATTATGCAAAGTTGTGATGTGTATAAATGTGTGTGTATTGTATGATTTAGAAGAGCATATTGAGCATCAACATCCAAATATTGCCGGGACTTCAAAGCAATAACTTTCTCGAACAAATTGTGAGTAACCTAGATGGTCTTACTTGATTATTTGTTTGTTTTAAATTTCGTATTGAATTATTTTGTGAATGTTATTGTTTTGATTCCGTACTTTGAAAGTCAAAGGTGTTTGATGCATAAATAAGATATTTGATCTGAAATATGTTGGACCACAAAATTTTTTTAATTATTTATTCATGTTACTATTTATTTATTTATTAAATTTTTTATTTATCTTTAGATTTGGGTCTATTAATTTAGTGAGCATAAGTAGTAATTAGTAATTAGAATAGAAAAGGTAGAATTAAATTTTTGTTGAGTCGTGATTCGGAGGTTTCGTCGCGGTGAAGCCAGATGTTTGCTACAATGAACCTGTAAAAAATCAAATTAGTGTTTTATGATTCGGAAGTTTTGTCGCAGTAAAGCCAGATATTCGTCGCGGTGAACCTCAACAGAAGGGTAATTTTGGAAGGGTAAACAAAAAGAGGGGTAAAATGGGAAAACCAAGACAAAAATTAGTCTTAAATAAAGAAGGAGTGAGAGTTATAAGAAGCTAAAGGAAGAGAGGAAGAAAAACGTGAAAGAAGAGAAGAAGAAGAGAAAATCGCGGGGTGAGGAAGAAAGAAAAAGAAAAAGAAGAGAAATCAAGCTTGTTATAGGTAAATTTCATCTTCTTCTTTCTTGATAGGAAAACAAAAGAGATTTAAGAGAGAATGAGTTTGTGTAGGATGAAAGAAGAGAATCCCTAGTTGGATATTGTGGATTCCTAAACTAGGTTTTGGTCTTCCTAACCTAGAGGAACTATGGGAAGGTTAAGTTATAGCTTAATTTCTCATTTTAGGATTATTTAAGTTTTATGAATTTTTATGGAATATTGCTTCGAATGAGAACTTGGTTTGTTTTAGGAAACCAAGGGAATTCAATCTAAGAGCAAGAGGAAAGGCAAGCTTGAATTAGAATTTTGCAAGTTAATTGAGGTGGGTAATGTATTTATAGTTATTGAGTGATTGTGGAAAATTCTTGCCTATGTGTTTATATGTCTAAATTGCTTGATTTTTGAATTATTGTGAAGATTTGATAATGCATGATGATTTGTGGTTATGTTATACCTTGAAAGAGGTTATAACATTTTGTTTAAATAAAAATAAGAAAAAGTATATGATGAAATGATTTGAGCATAAATATGTGCTTTCATTTAGGTAAGAGTGGAACCATTTTGGTTGTCATGTGTACATGGACTAAGGCTTTCTCCGGCTGCCCGCTTGTGGCATATGAGCTCCAAAAAATGGACTCATTTTGTTTATAGTGTAAACTTCGGTTTCTCTATTTCATTTCCATGGAACCCTTGAGCGATTTGTTGTGCATTGCATTTGATTTGTGAACTTGATGAATAATTGAGTGTTATGCATGGATGGTTAGATATATGATATTTTCTATATGATGAAGTGCTTAACTTTGAGTTTTGAAACTAGAATTGAGAGTGCTTGAATTTCCTAGATATATATATATAGATATACTTGAATTTGTGGCTAGTTATCGATGACTATAAATATCTTAGCAACTGAGCTTTGTAGCTCAACCCATTATTTTCACTCCTTAGGTGTAGAACGAGAAGATCGTTAATCCTTGCAAGGCATCAAAAACTCCAAGATAGTTAGAGACTTTTGTATAGAGACTTTTGTACTAAGTTAGTTACTATTTTGGTTAGCTTTATAGGCATATCAAACATTTAGCATCCTTATGTATTTTGTTTAAGTTAGTGATATATATGATGATATGTAAGTGAAGCTTGTATGAACCCTTTTTGGATTTATTAATGAAATGAGGAAGTTTCTTTGTTGATGTTGAGATTATTCTTGGGTTGAGTTGTTAAGTGTATGAATGAATTGGAATGTGTGTGTATAAGTGCAGAATTATGTTTTGAATATACTTATGTTTAGAATATTGGTATTAGCTATTGAATGTGTTTTAGAATTTTATGTTTGATGTTCAGTTTTTGGGTTTCAAAATTGAAGGTTTCACTGTGGCGAATACCTCTCCAGAAGGATGTTTTGATGTTGAATTTTGTGACTTCGCTGCGGCAAGTCTTGACTTTCGCCACAACGTATTTTTCCTAAAGGGTTTTCTTATTGAACCTTGGGACTAGGCTGCGGTGAAGCCAAGAGTTGGTCGCGGCAAACTTTTCCTAAGAGGTGCATTCAAAAAATCTTGTGGTTTTGTTGCGATAAGGCTAGACTTTCACCGCAGTGTATTTGACCTGAAGGGTGTAGTCACTTGCCCTCTAGAGTTTGCCATGGTGAAGCCAGGAGTTTGTCGCGGCGAACTTCTCCCGATGGGTCTTTGGAAGTATTTACATAGTGTTCATAGCGGCGAACACTTAGTATGTGACGGCGAGCCCACCATTGCACTCGCTACTATTTTAATTGAAATTTTAATTCTTTCCCTCCTTTTGCGCGGTCCTTACCTGACGACTATGAGTGGTCATTTCGGGATTAGTCACGGGACCCTGACCTAGCATGTTTGGTATTAAAGCTTAGGCTTTAGAGAGTCCTAGTCTTAGAGTACATTAGGCTATGATGGAGGGCCATCCAAGCTTGCAATTGAAGATATGAAAGCCATGGGGCTTAGAGAAAAACCATCAGGTGGAGTTGAGGTCCAAAAAGAGTTGGTTAAAGTCTTGGAGAAAGAAGAAGTTGGGTTGCACCTGTTCTTAAAGTTCCAGTTGTTGTTGAGCCCATTTGGTGACTTCAAAGCTTGTGTTTTTGCACCTAATCATACTGAGTTTGATGTCTAGGAGCAGCAGATTTTCTCACATTTAAATTGGGCTTATTTTGGTCTAATTTAAATAGTATTTGGTTTGATATAAAGACTTGTTTTATAACCTGTTTTATCTTGGCCCGAATTTGTTATTTTGCCGCAATTTAATGACTTGTTTGGTTTGTTTTATTTTAGCTATTTTGTAAGACTTTTATTACAGGTCTTATTTATGTTTTAATGAGCTAAAAACTGTAGAATAGGAAAGGTGAGGAGCTGACTTTGTGGCTGCCCATTTGCTTCCTATTTTAGCTCATTTGTTTCCTATTTAGTATTATTCAGAAAAATATAAAGAAAAGTCGAGATCTTCTCTCAATCTTTTGGCAAGGAATTATCTGGGTTTTGATTATGTTTTCCAAAGAACAATCATTGGGTTTGATTATTTTTTCAAAAATAATCAAAAGGGCTTGTTTGTTTGCCGAAAACATTTAATCATTTGTGTGTTGTGTGATTTCTAGAATTCTATCCAAGTTCCAATTTTGTTTTCCAGTTTCTGTTTCCTGTATTCATCAAATAAAAAAATTCCCTTCTTCAAGTTTGTTCCTCAGATCTTAAATTTAAAATCTCCAGAAGACATCTTCACCCAATTTGAACCCCAACCTCCTTAAAATATCCATTTTCATCATTTGCTTTCATTCTATTGGTTAGATTAACATGTCACCACAAAATCCATCATAACTTAATCATTCCTTATCTGATTAATCCAATTCTTGTTTCTTAATTGTAGTTCAGAAAAGGTTCTACAACTTTGTGTGTTTCCTAGAAACCAAATTCCTAGCCAATTAACCCAGAAATGTCTTCACATTTCTTGTTCTAGTTTTACCCGATAAAAACCAAATTGCCCAAAACTTTTTCAATAACTACCAGACCCTATTCTGATCACTTTCAGGCCATGCCTCCATTAGGCTATGCATTATTATGATGTGTGACTAACTGTTTGTAGTGATGATTTCATTTATTGCATTAAGTGATATGCATATCATGCATAAATGTAGGGGTGTTCAAGAAAACCCGTGAACTTGTAAACGAGACCTGAACTGCATGAACCAAACCTATAAACAAGGTTAGGTTTGGTTCAAACCGAACCTGAAAAATTGGGTTCATGGTTTAGGTTTCTAACTTATGGTCCTAGGCTAACCGAACCGAAATCGAACCTATTGCAGGTTAACCGAACCGAACCCGATTTATAGGTTTAGGTTTAACCTAAACCTGAAACACCCAAAAAAACCTATCATATATTTAGATATAATTTAAGAGAATATTATTAATAATAATAATTCACTAGTATTTACTATATCAATTCTTGAGTAAAAAAAGAAGAAAAGGAAAAAGAAACTACATTAATTCTATGCTATTAAATGTTAATATTGAACATTGCTATTATAAGTAACAACTAATGCATAACACTTAATACTTCTACTTCAAATATTAATTAATATGTGTCAAAGTTATTGATCAAAGTATTAAACTATTAATAGACAAAATTCATTGACTAAAATAATAATTGTTTAATAATTAATATCTTCTTTTTCTAGTATAGATCTTTTATAAGACATTGTTTGGCTTATTTTTACTTTGCTTGGGTTTAACATTTTAGATTAATCTTTGATAGATTTTATATGCATACTTTTATGAATAATTTGTATTTGTTTTTGCCAATTATTTTTATAATTTTTTGTCATATATATTGATATGAATGGATTTTGGTTACCCTGAAGATCGAACCTGAAAATAGGTTAACCGATCCTATAGGTTCTTTAGGTTCAGGTTCAGGTTCAGGTTCGTAAAATTGCTGAACCTGACATTCAGGTTCAGGTTCAGGTTATTTACGAACGAGTCAGATTACCCTACCATGAACACCCCTACATACAGTAATGGCCTTTCTTGCTTTGTCTCTCCTTTATGGATACGGTGGATAACTGAAGCCCATTTTTGTACACGGTAATTTCACCAGGTGTAAATGACAAAAGGCTTCTGTATTTTCTTGTTTCTATACTTTTATTTATCTATCTCTCACTCTCTCTTGTTGAAAATTAATACAAAAGTTTCGTTAGTCTTTAATTCAAATCGCCATCGAAGGGTTTATCCTTGGAAATGATTACAAATGCAGTAGACGCAACATTTTCCTGGCATGGACTATGAAGTTTCAGATAGTAGCGGTATGCTTTCCATTTCTCATTCACTTCATAGTTTTACGCAGATATTTGATTTCTTCTTTGTTATATGTGGTTTGCCGTATCCAAAGATTAAATCTTGGAGTTTCTTGTACAAGGCTTAGGGCTTTAGTATGGAGGAACTTATATGGTTTTTATTTCTCCAAAGCTTGTTGAGTTCATCATTGAGGGCGTTTTACGGTATTAGGGTTTTGAGCGGACAGAGTGTTTTGGGATTTAAAAACGGGCAGTCGATCCATTTTCATAGAGGGGATTGACCTGTCGATCGGTGAGGTAAATTTGTGGAACAGAGCCAGAGGTTGTGTCTCGGCCTGTTTCGGGTCTTATCACTTTACTTTGATTGAATATTTGAATTCCTCGTACAGATGTAAAATTTTGGTTATGCTTTAGCTGAGATTTTTCTTCTGTTATTGTGGCTTCTGAAGAAGGCGAGAAATTTGAATTGAAGAGGAAATTAAGTTATTTCCTGTTCTCTTATAGATTTCTAAAGCTTCTCGCTTCTCTCAGTTCTTTCTTATGAAGTTTTTTCATCACGTAGCTTGTAAGTCTGATTATTTGTAAAACTAGAGTTCCATTTTCACCTCCCCAATTCTCCATCCCTTTATTGTATCTGTAGGAGTGGATAACTGCAAAATTCTGTATATTTTCTATTTTTCAAGGTTTATACCATATTTTATTTGCAAAGATGAGAATATATAGGTGAACGTGGAGAGTTCCAGTTAATAGAGACAAATTCGGCGTGGGATTTTAATTTCCTTTTGAAAGAAACGGGAAATGAGACAGAGAATCTCTGTGTCCCAGTCTAGTAAACACCTCTAACATGTTAGATTGCAGACTCCAACATCTTGAAGGTTGTATTCCACCTGGTAATACAATCCAATTCCAACTTTTACATCCAAGTAATGCATATTTGTTATGCAATTTTTTCAAAATTTTCAACTTTTTTAGGTGTTGTACTCTAATATATTAGACTATAACGAATCGACTCTGCCGCTTCCTTTATCATCTTCAACCTGTCCTTCACAGTCAAAGTTAGAATATGCACAAAATAAATCATATGGAACAACTTCCCACCAAAGAACATGCTCATAACATGCAATTTATTCTGCCCTCTTAAATCATCATATCATTTGTGCTACAATTTTTGAATGTTATGATAGATAGCTTGATGTTGATATTCTAATATATTAAATACTTAACTAACATTTTGCGATGTATATTTATCTCATGGACTTTATCATATATATATATATATATATATATATACACACACACACAAAAAGCTCATAACATGCAATTTATTCGGCCCTTTTAAATCATCATATCGTTCGTGTTATAATTGTTGAATGTTACGGTAGATAGTTTGATGTTGATATTCTAATCTATTAAACACATAATCTCATGGATTTTATCATTTACATCTATATATATATATATTCAACAATTATAAGGTGCCAATTAGCAACAATAAAAAAAAGGTACGCATATCGATGTTGCCTTTTATTGGATCATATATTAGCAAAAAGTATAAATTTAATTTTAATGTTTTTATCAACATACAAGTTAAATCATAAAATTTTATAGCATTTAAAATAAATTCTAACTTTTGTAAAATATTTAAAATAAGTTTTGAATAAATAGAATTTTAAATATAGTTAAATTTTTGTTCGTTATATATCATATCGGCATAACATGGAACGGTACCACATGGTAAAGCAGGACTCGAATGTTAGAATAAAACCTAATAAACTTTTTTAAATTAAAACCTAGTACCTAATGAACATTATTAAAATAAATAACATAATATACAATGATCAATAAGTACTTTTGCCTTACTGAATTTGTTTTCATATGAAAAGAAAATATAATCTTGATTTGTAAATTGGTAAGCAAGAATTTTTCTTCTTTTTCAAATTTTCCTCGCAAATCAAAATATGGCTTAGTTTGATTCCTATTTCAGAGCAGCACAAATGGTCTGATATGCAGGCTTCGCCTCATATCATGTTCAATTTCCTTTTGCCTTTAATTACAAGTGGATCTTAACTCTGTTTTTAGGGCTGCACTGGAGGTGTTTGTTGAATTGCTTGTTACAGGCCTTACTACTCCACTGGAACTTTCTAGTTAACGCGGGCAGTAAAATATATGCTTTTGACAATGAAGCTCATCAAGAGTAAGCTTACTCTTTTGGGTACTGTAGTCTTCACGAGAAGCTTTTCAGAGTCGGCGAGTCGTAAGGTGCTTAGACCTGGAGACACTTTAAGGCTAAAAAGAGTGTTCGCGGACGAGGACATTTTGACGTATTCCAATGTGAGTTGTGATTCTAATCCTCTGCATTTCGATTCTGAATTTGCTCGAGATGCCGGGTTCAAGGATAGGGTTGTTCATGGAATGCTTGTAGCTTCACTGTTTCCTCGGATCATTGCATCCCATTTTGTAAGTACTGTCCTTTTCGTGTCTTGAATTAATGTTTTAACACGTTTCGTAATCCCAACAAAATGTTCAATACTTGTTAGCCCGGAGCTGTTTATGTTTCACAAAGTTTGCAATTCAAAGCGCCTGTATATATTGGAGATGAAGTTTTCGGAGAGGTAAAAGCCACGAGTATAAGGGAACACAGGAAGAAATACATGTAAGCTGTATACATCAGTTCCTGTTTTTATCTTTCAAAGTCGTTGAGACTTTTGCTTAATTGTGGTGCTTGGTTGTGTAATAGAGTGAAATTCTCTACCAAGTGCATCAACACTGATAAGATCCTCGTTATTGATGGTGAGGCTACCGCTATCTTACCAATTTTGGAGCAAGCGTTTATGGACTGAATTGGGTGACGATCAAACTCATGACTGCTTATGTGAACAAGAACTTTGTAAGCAACTGTAACTCGCTGATTATTATTTGCATTCTCTCTGTTCAGTTATGCAAATTGTTGATCCAGTTCCATAGTCAAACATAGAGGGGATACTATGCAATAGTGTTCATGAAAAGACCATAACATTGATTAAACTCTCAAGGACTGTGCACCCACCCCTTATGTATATACATACAGATACCTAGTATCAAGTTTCTAGGCAGTCGATACTATGACTTATTTTAGAAACCGTGTACATTTCTATGGTCAAAACTATCCAAAAATTGAGCCTTTTCTCTTGAGGAACCGCAGGCTGGTATAGGGTGATGAAATATGAGAAGTTAAGCAGAACCAAAATCTTCCAAACATTCGTAAGAAAATGAAGAATACTACTGCACTCATTCTGAATTGCTCTGCTTGGTATCATATGGTTCGGTTAGCGTTCAGCCAACCCCAAGGACGTATCAAAATTTTCACTGTTCTGTGTTCTTTTCTTGGATCATCCTCAATTGTTTCTACAGCAATCATAATCCTCTTCAGTGGCGATGTAACTTGGTTGGTAAAGATGGAGGAACTTGAACATTCATGTTGCTAAGATATGTGTTAGCAAATGTCAGATAATTGTTAATGAGTTTCGTGGGTTTCGTAACTTCTTAGTCAAATAGCATGTTTATTTTCTGTTAAGTAGTGACAGTGATGTATGTGGGTTGTTCACCCACTTCCTAGTTGGTTGCTTGATTTTAGCTTAATTGGTTTACTTTGAGTCTATTTAAGTAGCAAAACTATTGGTTTTATTTGATGAAAAAGACAAGAAGTTTGTGCAGTATCTTTAATTACTGCTTTGCTTCATTTGTCTTTTTTTTCCTCTGTTTCTAATATGGTATTAGAGCTCCAGTTATTTTTGGACTTGTGAAGATTGAGTAGCAAAACCTTTAAAATAAATCTGAGTGTTCAATCCTAGCAATGACATCAAACAATTTCTTTATTTGAATTCCTATTTTAAATCGAGAAAATTACCATTCTTGGGCTATCAAAATGAAGTCTTATTTATAAGTTGTTAGTTTATGGGAGGTTATTAAGAGTGAGTTTGATCTTATATCTCTTTCACAAAATCTAATCCTAAACCAATCAACACTAATGATGAAGAAAGGGCAAAGACATCAAAAGCCTCCATTCGGCCGTGATAGAAGGAATTTTTATAAGTATAATGACATGTAAATCTCTTAAAGAAGCATGGGAGAAATTAAAAGAAGAATTTGAGGACAACACTCAAACTAAGATGATGCAAATTTTGAATCTCAAAAAGGAATTTAAAATGTCAAAAATGAAGACTTTTGATGGTGTCAAAGAATATGGGAGTAAATTTATGTCCATCGTCAATCAAATCAAATTACTTGGTGAAGAGTTTCCTACTTAAAGGATTGTAGATAAGCTTCTTGTGAGGCTTCATGAAATATACAAGTCAAAAATTTCATCTCTTGAATTCATTAAAGATCTATCAAATATAACATTTTCAAAATTACTTAATGCTCTTCAAGTTGTAGTTTAAAGAAGAATAATGAGCGACGAAGAAAATGATGGTAAGGTCGAAGGAGCATATATGGTCAAGAATTCCTCTTTAAAAGGTAAAAGAAAAATTCTCCAATGTACAAATTGTAAAAAGCCCGGCCACGAAGAGAATGATTATTGGCACAAAGGAAAACTGCAATGCTTCAACATCTACTTACATGAGACCTCCTAACAATTCCAACATCTACTGTTGCTTCGGAGTTTGCTTTTAGTATTGGAGATTAGGTTTGGTTTGGGCCGGGACCCTCACCGGCCAGGTATTGTCCCGGCCCAAACCAAAAAGGTGCTTTTTTGGAGAGGGTGTCCCCCGCCGTCCAAGTATTGTCCCTTTTGGTCTGCCAGGGTGAGGTTGCGACTCGAACCCCTGACCAAAGAGGGTTTTGTTGGCCTCAGGGCCACGCCTTTTACCACTGAGCTACGTTTAATTTTAATACAAATGTGCATATGAGAAGTTTAAAAGCTTAGTATTGCAGTGTTAAAAGAATTGCTTAAAAATGAAACACACCCTCGTGATAGAGAACCACTTTTTATAAAGCGAACAACAATTTGTATAAGGCCGCTATATTTTATTTTATTTGCAGGCCCGCTTATAACCGCGTTATCAAGGATTGGTTTAGAATTGTTTTTTTGAGTGAGGGGAAAATAATAATAAAATTTTGATATAAAATTAAAATTTAAAATAATAATTTTTTAATAAAATTTTTTGGAGGCAATGGGAGCATCCAACCCTGCCTCCAAAATAATAAAACAAAATAATTATTAAGAAAGTGTAGGTCAATGATATCATCAAGCTGTTAGTAATTTTATTATAATAAGGTTACATTTTAAAGTTTTCTAAAAATTAGGATCTTATGGGTTTTTTATGAAATGTTATGATTAAACTTAATAAATGGTGTAAAACTTAAAGTCAAAATTGACCTATTTGCTATTGTTTTAAAAAAAAAATGGGTCTCATCTTATCATGTTCGCAATGACATAGTACTTGGGGTCGATAAAAAATAAAAATTATTAAAAATTATCAAGTCACTGTTAATCTAACACTTACGTTGCGTATGGTTACTGTCTTCGGTAGCTGGAGAGGGAACGGAACAGAAATTTGAAGACAGAACGGAACAAAAACTGGAGACAATGAGGTGTTTGGTTGTGGTGGACAGAACAGAAAAAACTTTCTCCATCTCAAGGACAGAATGTGTTTGGTTGCAGTATACAGAACGAAAAAATTGTGCCAATGACGAAAATGCCCCTGATCCTTAATATGATTAGAAATATGTAATTCATTGATAAATTTATTACGAATGATTTGTATTAGTTAAAAAATTAACTAATAATAATAATAACAATTTCAAATTAAGATCGAATAATAATAATAACAACAACAAAATTAATAACAATAATAAATAAGTTCAAAATGTATAATAATAATAAATTTGAATCATAATAAATACAAAATATATAATAATAATAATAATAATAATAATAATAATAATAATAATAATAATAATAATAATAAAACAACAAAAAAAGGGAGGACACGTTGTGGACAAGGACAACGTGTCTCTGTCCCCCTGTCCTTCCTTTTTGGGAGGAACAAAAAAACTTGTTCCTGTCATCCTAAGACGGTGGATAAAAACTCGGGGACAGCAACCAAACGTCACACGGAGACATGATTTATATGTCTTGTCTTCTGTCCCCACTAACAGAGACAGGAACCAAACACAACGTTTATGCTAGAGATGGCGACAGATTAGGTTGAAGTCGAACTTCTTTAGCTTAGCTAAACTCGATTCTTCAAGAGCATGCCACAATTCTAACCCAAATCAAGCCCACGTGGTCTACGCCTAGGCTTAAGCCCATTGAGGCTGTCCAAAATAATTTCATTTTATAGTAAATGTTAAGGGCCTCTTGAGCGGTTAGACATGACTTTTGGACGCTAGGTCTGATCCTAATATAAAGCTTAAATTGATCAAGTTTGATTAATTGACTTTAAGTTCGGTTAGGTTAAGTCGAGTCTGAACTTCTTATTATCCCTACTCTATACTAAATTTGAATGTGAAATAGAAAAGTTCACAATATTAGCAAAATTTTAAATACAAAAAGCCCCAAAACTTAGAAGACCACAAATCCAAAAACCCATCAAACCTAGGCATGACACCTATTGATCCATACAAACATACTTTTTCCGTCTAATATAGAAGGAGGATTTTTACACGATGGAGGAGCACTGCGATGTGATGAAAAGCTACAAACTTTCTTATCTTAAGTATAGAAGAGAGAAGAGGGGGGTAAAAAAAAGACAATGGGTGGATTTGAAGAGTGTTAGTTTGATAATAAAAAATTAAGATCGAGTTTTGATATGAATGATACTAGTTTTGAAACCTTTGAAACAAAATAGAAAACTTTTAAAGATTGAGGATAAATTAATTTTTTTTAAATTAGACACTTAAATTTGTTATTCTATTTTTTTATAAGATAGTAAAATTTTATCCGTCTCATCTTACATGAAGCAAATCTCCTCTCTAGAATCATTTTTTTTCCCAAAATTTTTTTGTCCTTTACATTTTTCCATTATTGTAAATAGTTCTGTCATTTTCTCTATAGATTTCGTTTTTCTTCTTTTTTAAAGAAAAATGTTTTAAAAATAGGTTTTTGTATTTTAAATTTCAGAATTTATTATTAGACTTATTATTTTAAATTTGTACAATATGTAAATGGATTCAATAAAGATTAACGTGTCCATGTATATTTTATTTTTAGGTGTGCAAAATTAACTTTCCATTAACTTGATTGAGTCAGAAAAATTAAGATAAAAATAAGAAAATCTAGATGCTAAAAGGGCTAAAAATATAGTTGTCAAGAAATCTTAATGAACAAAATTTCAAAATTGGACAAGGACTTCTCTTTATAAAGAGTAGGGATTTTCTGTCTGTCCAATGCTTAAAATGATGTCACTTTGGCTATTGAATATAGTTGGAAAGTCTCTAAACTTATATCTAATGACCAAAACTATGCGATTTTAAATATTAAAAAGGATTGTACATCATACAATTAGACATAGAATTCTCTTTTTTTTTTTCATTTTTTACAATGGAAAAGAAACAAAGAAAAACTACAGTGCCACCCTAACTAATGCAATGTCTTGGGGACACAACGCCATGTTGATCACTGTGGATGAGGCTTACGCCCCAAATGGTAGGGGGAGGCTCGTGGAGAAAAAATAGGCCTAGCCTGGTTAGAGCTACAAGGGAGGCCAGGTGATTGACTGGTTATTTTCTCGATGTACGTGCTAAATTTGTATCTCTCACTAGTAGTCAATGGTACGAATTTCGTACCGTACCGGCCGGTACCATAAAAACTGGAAAATTCCGGGTGATTCCGGTAATTGTAAAATTTCTAGGGACCTAGTTGCAAATAAAAAAAATTTTACCCTAAAAATCTACCCTCCCCCCCTCCGACCTTCGTCCTCCAGCAGCCTCACTCTCTTCTCTCTTCTCGCTGTCGCTGTTGTCTGTCCGTCTCCGCCGCCCTCTGCCGCCTGATCCTTGCTGTCCGTCTCTCTCCCGCCGCATCGCTGCCCCTCCCTGGTCTGGATCTGGACTCCGGTGGTCTCCTCGAGCCTTCCTCTTCTCGTCTGTCCTTCTGTCGAGTCTTCGCTCTTCTCCCTCTCGTCGTCGGTCCTCCACGCCAGCTTCAGCCTTCTCGTTCGTCCTCCTCAACTCTTCGACGCACCAGACGACGGGAAGATCACCTCCAGAGCACACAACCCGACGTCGACCCGGATTGGCACCGAAGACCTGATTATTTTTGAGGTGTATGTTTTTTATTTTTGTTTCATTTTTCATGCATTTTGAAAATGATTGCTTCTGATTGTGTTGGTTGTTGGATTTGGAGAAAAAATTGGAAGTGAGT
>JAOSBK010000205.1:8818577-8828597 GCA_027568895.1 Erythroxylum shatona | reverse complement strand
TAAGATATTTAATAGCTTAGTACCAAAATAACAGTAGAAAATCAACCGGTTCGCCACTTGGCGATTTTTTTTCCGGTCCGGGAATTTTCTCCGGAAAATTCCAGAAAATTCCTAAAAATCCCTTAAAATATAAAACATTCAATGGCTCACTCAGAATAATTTTTCAAACCCAATAACCACGTTAATCTCAATAAAATTACATTAGGCACGAAAACCGGGAATGTCATGTATGCATGTACAGTACTTTCATGTGCACAAATGATACTGTGTACCAATCCTATTATGCATGAACAGTCCTAAGTCATTCCAATCCATCTCATCCTATGCCAAATTACTATTTTACCCTTTCCGTTGGGGGTGGGATGTTACAAGGCTACTTGAGAGCTTACATCTTTTTTTACACTCTTCCTAATTTTCTCTTCATTTTTAACACGACTATCAAATAATTCATTGCCTTGTCCATGCATTTGAATATAATTATGTATAGCGTAATATGTAATAATGATGTATTTTTGTTTCTTTATACATAACTCGACATGTTCAAAAGTATAGGAAATCTTGCTTTTAGAATGTCAAAACATCTTTCAATAACATTTCTTAGAGAATAATGCTTATAGTTAAACAATTCTTGTAGACTTTGAGGTCTTCCCCTTCCTTTATAATCATAAAAATGATATAATACACCTTGATGTGGTAAGAGAAATCGAGGTGTATAGGTATAACCTGAATCAATCAAATATAACTTACTTAACATATAAAGAGCAAAATATTAATAAAAGGCTATTAAAAATTAATCGTAATTATTATATTTATACCTAAATTACTCTTATGAAAATAGTAATTAAGTATATGAATATACCCAAAAATATGACAAGAATTTTGATTTATGTTGAGACTTAGGGGGTGTATTAGTAAAGGATGATAGAGTAATGACTTTTTTTGCAAGACGATTAACTGAATATATGACCTTGCCAAAGTATTTCAAAATTGTCCAAGTTAAATGTTGTAAGTGATATGCATTGACCCTAGTTGTCTCACTATACCCTATAGTCATCAAGAAAATTGCTACTTGTTCCTCCACAATCAAATGATTCATTGGCTTTACGACTCCTAAACTCTTTAAGTCATCACATAACCTCAAGAAAATTGTCTTGCTCATTCTTAAGTTCTTATAAATCCTTGTAGAACTCCCCTTAAAAAGTTTCAATATCCAATCATAACCTGATACAGCAGAAGTTCTACATGGTCACTTGAGTAAATGAAAATATTCATTCTCTTCCTTAGCTAAAGAAATAATGAAAAATCATGTACTTTCATTAGTTCATCATCGAAATCTAATTTGAAATTTAATAAGTCGTGTATGTATAATAACATTGTTAAATAATTAATAAAATATTAAATATAAATGTTAACATGACTATAAAACACAACATCTAGCATAAATTTAAGAAGTTTATATGAGACTTTCAGTTAAAAGGTTCATATCAAATATTCATATAAAACATATATTTAAAATGTTCAAACTATAGAATAATTCTTAATATAAAGGTGTTTAATCCAATAAGACTTCAATATGCTATATTTAGCCCTTTTATGTGATCATTGACCAACAAAACCTTGTTCTCGAATGCCTCATAACCTTATAATTGTTTAACTCTCACAATCGAGTAAAAATACTACGAATGCATTAAATAATCATAGGCAATAATAAACACATGAGAGTTACAGTAAAGTCCAACATTTATTACTTCCCCAAAAGTGTACAAAGAAATGTTCTCTCTCTTAATTTTTTTCCTTCCTGCCTATCTCTCCTCTAGAAGCATGACTTAAATAAGCTATTTATAGGCATCAGTGACTTTACAATTCAAAATCCTAATTGAATTGAACTAACTAGATCACTTCTATCCTTATAAGATTACACCACACTAACCAATTGTATGATGCTCTTGCCTAAATAGGTCTCTACCTAATAAGATTTATCTACATCACAACGAACAAGATAAGATATTTCATTTAATTAGGAAAGAACATCCATATTCATGAAGAGCTCTACTATCTTCAGATGATCCTCCCATATGGTCTTTATCTTTTTAGAGCTGATGCATATCTACTGTTATCTTATCTACCACATGATCCAAGATCTCTAATTGGTCTCTACCCATTGATGATAAGTCATCCATGCCAAAGCCTTTCATAACACACTGGTCCAGTCCAATGCTTACCTATGTCAAGTTCATTAGTCATGGTCCATTTATTTAAGCATACATTAAGTATTTACAGCTCTCACATTTCTCCCTCATATATGTGATCTAGTTAACCTTCAACTCAAGGTCCATCTCAAGATATCTTTTAGTCTCAATCTAAATTTCACATCTCGTCAAAGATTTCTACCAATGTACACCGACATTTGACAATGTCTGTTTTCCTTGCCTACTCGCAAGTCTTCATCTTGTTCCGTCATTCCAAGTGTCAAACATTGGTCAAGGCTCTCCAATGCTTTTATGATTTTGTAGTTAGGACTTAAAGATCTAACATGTAGCATTATAGGCTTATCAATAAGACTAAATGTGTTAAAGTAGTCCACATAAATTGTTAATTATTTCCTTGCACAGCCAAGTGTTATGCTTTATAATAACATCAACTCACTTCTTGTTCTAGTCCACCCACTTACAAACACCAGTGGTAGGGGTTCTAAAGTCTAGATGTTATTGGAAATAAGAGCTTATGGCTTTACATTATTCGAGATATCGAGAGTCTTATTTATATGTAGTAGGTTGTACAAATGTATCTTCAGGTAGTGGGTGCTCAGTAGCCATGAAAGCTTTAGGTTTTAGATGTTTAATACATGCTTGGGTTATCAATGGACGTAAAAAATTGAAAAGGTACAAATGTATCTCAATGGACATAAAAGGAACTTATATGATATTTGCATTAAAGAGTGAGGTGGTGTCGATATTATTAATTTTAATAAGCTTACCATTGTCAACCTATACTTGGTCATTACCTTGGTACTCAGAGTGAACATTTCGATTATTGAGATCTGCTATAAGATGTGCTGATGTCCTAGAATCAACAAACTAGTTAGGCATAAGTTGAGTATTGTTGGGTGATGCAATCATGTCAGCAATCTTCTGAGAACTCTAAGTAAAATAAGCATGATCGAATATATGGTAACATTCCCTAGTTGTATGCCTCTTTTGTCACATATTTGACAATTAATTGTACCTTTTCCTTTATAATTGTTGTTTTAATTGTTACTACTTCTAAACTTACTACCATGTCCCTAATATTGTTGACTCTTGCATTGTCTCTGATCATTATAATGACTATGATTTCGATTGAAAAAATTATTTCGGTTGTTTCCTCCGTCATTTCATATATATATTATGGACAATTTTAAGTTCTTTAGCATTTAGATGCTTCTCCTTATCTAGAGGGAGACCTAAAAATACATTTGCATAAATGGGATTCTAAAGAACGAACATTGAAAGCTGATTTAAAAGTATTATGTCTTGAATCCAACCCATCTATGATACATTAAATAAGTTCGTCTTCTAAAATCGTAGTTCCAACGACAGCTAATCCATTTGCGCATTCAGTTTTCTTTTAAACATAATCCACTATACTCATATTTTTGTTAGAGAATGGTTAGCATTTTGTGAAGGCATATAACCCTCGCTTGATTTTAAGACTTAAATGTGGTCTCAAGTTTAGCCCATACTTGACGAGATGTCTAGTCTTACCACTAAAGGGAGCACCTTCTTTATTATGACTCCCTTCAACCATACACAAGCCAACTTGTCCTTTTTTATCTATGTCATGTAGGTAGGATTGAAAGTAGTTACTAAGTTTGTATTGACAGCAGTTGCTCCTTCCTCAATGAAATCACCCAAGTTATAGGCTACTACTGTTTGTTTTACTAGTAAAGCCTAGGTATTATAGTTCTCTTTTGTGAGTTTGAAATAGATAGTTAGGATTGTTCTTTGGGTGTTTGAGTTGGATGACATATTGAAGAGCAATTCCAAGAAATGATGTCAAGTCTAAGACGCTTTGATACCATATAACAAAATGAGTTTTACATGAAAGACGTATATCTCCACCTTATATGGACTCACTATGACCTTGTTTGGTAAATGTCTAATCATTCTTTTTTGTGTGGATTGAAAGGTATTTGGTTGTTTAATCATGTCAAATTGTTGATAATTATGTGTTGGTAATCAGTTGATTGGCTTGGCAGATTGAACTCAATTCGTTGTTTTTGAAAATGCTCCTATGAGGAGCATTTTGCTCCAATAGTTGAGAAATTAAGGAATGAAATGACGATAGTTCCCAAAACTTATTACAAATTACTCAAGCTATCATTTTTATCACTGTTTTTGCTAAAAGAGGAGAGGAGAGGATATAGATAAAGATAAAGATAAAGATAGATAAATATCATATATGAATTCAATTTACAAGTAAAAAAAACTCTAGTTATTCAAAAATTAAACCAAGTTAAATTTTTTTTAACAAAATTTTGTGTTTCATATCAGTATTATTATTCTTTAAAATTATTTCATTTTTAATTAAAGAAAATAAGTATCATTGGATTTGGTATTGTATAATACAAAAACCACTACAAAGTATGTTATACTAACTAAAATTTTCTATAATGTTATATTCAAAGATTGGGTAAGGTAGGAAAGTTTCGAATTACATTGATTATACTTATTAATACTTAGATTAAATTATGTAATTAATAAGAATTAAATCATTGTATTAAAATATGCTTATATTTAATATTTTTAAACATAAAAATATTTTTACAAATAGTTATTATTTTTAAAAAATCATTTTATTGTTAATTTTAATAGATAAAATTATTAAAGATCTTTTTTAGTCTTAGTTAGAATATAAGAATAATTTTATTAAGGGATTACATTTTCATATAATTAAAAATAATTTTTATGTTCATTGTCGTCTACATTTTTTCAGTTTAATTTCTAACATTAATTTAAATAATTATTTTTTATTTTGAATATAGACAAACATGTTTTAATTTATTTAATTTTGACTGATTGTCTTAAGCAAATTGAAACATAAACATAAAATTAGGATTAAACCAACAATTTCCAATTCTAGTTCAACAATGTAATTGTTTTGCAGGATTACATTCATTATGAAAGAAAAAAGAACTTTTAAAAGGATTTCAATCTCTTGTTTTAAAGGTATACTAAGAATAATCAAATGACATTCATTAAATTCATTAACTAATCTTAAAAATTCAATCAATTTTTGTCTATTAGCAGCATTTAAGGAAACAAGTTGATGTTACATACCATGTGTAGATCTTCTTCTTCTTTTTTACATATCCCAACACCACTATACTATGAAATGAATTGCCAGATTATTTTCAAACAATAAAATAATGTTTCCACGTAAAATTTAGAAACTATTAGTTCCAAGTTATTAGTATACATTAAAGTTAATTTTGCAGTGAATATTAACATAATTCATTAAATCAATAATAGACAAAGAGTATATAACAATAAGCATTTGCAAGGAACCATGCATGAGTTCCTATCTAACAAAGGAACTATGGATGAATGAATTATTGAATGGTCATGAAAAATTGTGTTTTAATACATTTAGGATGAATCAAAATATATTTCGTCAATTATGCATGGTTTTAGAAAATAATTACATTTTTAACTGGTTGGGAGGGATCAACACATAATTCTCATATTTGCTTGATATAATTGGTAATCTGAGACTTACATTTCTAAAACCACTAATAGGTAAAGATTTGTAGGATTTGTTATTCATGATTTAGACTTTTTAATGATATCATCCATACTAATTATGACAAAGGTTATTCATAAAGAAAATGATATTTGACACTTTATCCAAAGACAAGGTATCATCAATCGGAGTTTCGTGGTGCAAATCCAAGAGGATCTTAAGAAGTTTTTAATAAAGCTCATTCATCATTGAGAAGATATATTGAGAGGACTTTCGGTGTTCTTAAAGATCATTGGAAGATATTGGAGAAAATGCCTAAATATTCATTGATTGATCAAAATGGAATAATTTGTGCAACTTTTACGTTGCATAACTATATTCGAAGAAGTAGAATTGATGACCCGGATTTTAACATCATCGATGAAGATCCTAAAGTTATAGCTCCAAATGTGTTTGAAGATGTTAAAGTTAACTCTACATAAGAAGGCGTTAAAGAACCAAGAACTTACATGATGACAACTATTTGTGATAATATTGCTTCTAGTCTAATGCCAATTAGACATTGTTCTTAGATTATTATAAACCTTTGCTTTAAATAATGGTATTAACTTCTTTTGCTTTATCTAAATTCTTATAAAAATATCCAAAGAAATACTAAGATATAATATTTATTTCCTTATAAATTCTTTTTTAAGTTATGCCCTAATAAGTAATTTTATATATAATACTAAACAGTTAATTTTACCAAATATCTTTAAATGATGATATCCGTTAGTCAAATCAGTTATATTAATCCGTTGTCAGCTAAACACTAATTGAATCAACTAGTAGTTAATGAAATTCGTTGATTGCTAAACAGTGCCTATATTTATAAGCTAAATAATGAAAAGTACATCAGATATTGAGTTTGTTGCAACTGATTTTGTTGCATCCCTAAATACATGGAGCTATAAGATAATCATAAATAGAATTAAAAGATAATTAGATTAATGGAAGTTAGCTACACTGACTGAGTTTTTGCTAATTACTGCATCACATGCCTCTTTTTCCTTAACACGAAATAATAAGATAATAAGGCATGCCATTTTTATGAATTTCTAAAATGAATTTGTTCAAATATCTATGTTCATAATACCTAAGAAGAATAGGAAGATGGCTTGATGGATTGGACAGTGAAGATTATAAGGAAATGAGTTACTTTCCTTCATATATTAAAACTAGCTTTTAAAGGTATTAGTAGCTATCCATTTGCTATCTGTTGTAGAGTAAGAAAAAATATGATTGACATGCTTGATTATTTACGAAGATTGGGTGTTATTGGGTTTTTAAAAAGCATGACTTGTTCTTTCAAACAACAATGTATTTATTTTATTCAGTAAACTAATCAAAATTGAAGTTTTTACATTTAAAAGAATCAAAGTTTATAAATTAGTATATATATTATTCCTAAATAAGCTATACTGACTGAAATGCTCGAAACGCTTGATATGAAAAAACAGAAGAAAAAAAGTCAAAATTTCTTATATATCTCTCCCTTTTATTTTTTTAATTTGCTCTATTTTTTGTACATAAATTCTCATCTTGCTAATGATTGAAAGAGTAAATATTCGTCCGTGAAGGGTTTTTTTATGTTATTGGATTCCTAAACTTTATATATATATATATATATACTCTCTTTTTTATGTGTTTTTCTTTCTTTTTCCTATCCTCTTTTTGTTTTCTTATTTTTATTTATTTTTCTCTTTTCCTTTAACAAAAATTCATGCAATAAACATTATTGAAGTCGCTCATTCTTAGTTTATTCTATAGTATCTGTCAATCTATTAAAATCTTTTTTTTCCATTTGCAAGATCTTGACAAATAAAAGAACCAAAACAAGTTGTCATTCATCATGTGTTCTGATTAAAGATTTCAACAATGATTATTGCTTTAAGTGAATGTATTAATTTTATTATTCTTATTTTTGGATTATGCTCGTTCGAATATGGGTATAATTGTGATGGTTCGAATATGGGTATACACTTCTAATAATTATTTTAATTAAGAACACTCCAAAAGAGAATAAGGTTAAAGTAGCTTCATATTATGTTAGAATGATATCAGTTCTGCTATTTGAATAATAGAATGATTAATAATGATATAAAATGGAGGGAGTATGGTCTGACTTTAATTAATAAGTTTGACGATGAATGTGCTTCAATAAAAGTATACCTAAAGAGAGGCATTGAATTTTTCAAATTTTAACAAATTTTTATATCCAATGTATTCAATTAAAAACAATTAACATAAACAAGGATGAGGAAATTGCTTAATATAAAAACGATTGAACAATAGTTTTAAGAGGATAGGAAAGAGAGAATTCAAACATATTTATAGTGGCTTGGCAAACAACTTTTGTTTACATTCACTCTCAAAACTCTTCTTTAAATTCTACTATAATTCTTTTTAAGATGAAGAATAACCTTTGTATAATTTTTCTTGATAAAAAGAAACATTTTTATAATATTCCTTTATGGTAAAAAAGAACCTTAATCCTACTTAGAACACTTTGAAGTATAATAATATAATACCTCAACCAAATCTTACAACTCAAAATACCTGACATTATCACTTGATATTTCCATCAAGGCTCACTCACACAAATCATCATCATCATTAACACCCAGCTAAAGTCCCATTAAGATGTGAGGTCTGGGAAAGTTCAGTAGTACGCAGCCTGACCCTTAGCGAGTATAGAGGCTATTTTTGATAGACCTACATATAATGTATCATGAAGATACTACAAAATTGTAAATAGATGTGTATACATATAAATAAAATAAAATCAATCAACCAATCAAATAAACATACCAAAGGTAATAAAAATAACTAAATACATAAATACAAATAAAGAATAAAGACTAAAGATATTGAATAATCATAATACTAAAAAAATAGGTATGGCAACCAAAAATAACGAACATATAGAACAAGCAAAGCTTAACAATAAATGGTACGATGAAAATACATACCAAAAAAGACCCATATAAGAGTAATTCTAATTAGGCCAAAAGGTAAAATAAATATACTGACAAAAAAGACTTTTACAGAAGTAATTCTGACTAGGACATGGTTTAGTATAAGCTAATTAGGCTAGACACTCTTGGAGGTAAATACTATGCAATAAACAGAAAGGATATAGTTTAGTATAATCTAAAAGAATGTGAATGTCATCTTCAGAGAGAGCTTTTACCCGTATCCTAGTACGCCAAAATTTTCTACTGTGAACCAAATCCTTGGTAAGATCTAACCGAGCCATATCATTTTTGATCACTTCCTTCTAGTTCTTTTTAGGCCTTCCCTTTTTCGTTTTACAGTCTCTAAGTATTATTTTCTCACATCTCATTGGGGGTTGAGGATATCTCCTCTTAACATGTCTGAATCACTTAAGACTTGTCTCTCTCAATTTGTTGCTAATACCAACCACTTTTAATTTGTCTCTTATTATTAAATTTTTTACCTTATCTCTTCTGGTAAGGTTACACATCCACTGGAGCATCTTCATCTCCGTCATCAAAAGCTTATTATTATGTATTTGTTTAAAAGTCCAACACTCCACCCTATATAACATGGTTGGCCTAATCACTGAATTATAGAATTTACCATTGAGCTTGATTAAAATCTTTTTGTCACATAAAACTTCTGGTGCACTCCTCCAATTGAGCCACCTTGATCTGATACGATAGACTATATCTTTATCAATCTCTCAGTTGCTTTGGATGAGAGAACTTAGGTACTTAAAGCACTACTTCTGTGTTAGAACTGTTGATCGAATCTTTAACTCTACATCGGTAGCCACCTGATAGCTTGAAAAGTTACATTCTAAGTACTCAGTCTTAGTTTTGTTCACTTTAGAACCCTTTGACTCTAATGTTTCTCTCTAATATTCTAGCTTGACATTGACTCCCTCTCTTCTGTCATCTACAAAGACAATATTGTCAGCAAACAATAAACACCAATGCACATTTTCTTGAATATTCTTGGTAAGCTCATCCATCACTACTGCGAATAGAAAAGGGCTTAATATGGAGCCTTAGTGTAGCCCAATACCAATAGAAAAATTCTTAATATCTCCTCTTATTGTCCTTACTCTAATCATTGTTCTTTCATACATATCTCTAACGCTGCGTTTGGTTGCTGTCTCCGGTAGCTGGAGACGGAACGGAACAGAAATTTGGAGACGGAACGGAACAAAAATTGGGGACAGTGAGGTGTTTGGTTATGGTGGACAGAACAGAGAAAACTGTCTCCGTCTCGAGG
>JAOSBK010000205.1:8792255-8809075 GCA_027568895.1 Erythroxylum shatona | reverse complement strand
ATGCTAGGTTCAAGATACAACATCCGACGTCGAGTTGGTGAACACTGATACTCTTTCGACAGCAACAACAGTCGACAACAACAACAGCTACGACAACCACAACCAAAAAAAGCTTAAAGAAGATTTACAAATAACAGAGGAAACCACTAATACCCTTTCGAAAGCAACAACAACTACCACAACCACTATATAAGCAGTCACAAGCGCATGCATTGCGCGGCCGCGTGCGTGGTCGGCTGACAAAATATTGCATCAGAAGATTGGGTCAGAAGATTGCGTGTATATCGCGCGAAGACACAACATTCAATAAAGAAAAAGAAAGAAGAAGAAGAAAAATAATATAAGCCGCTGGATTAAATGGAAGAATGGGATGGATTCCGTGGTCGTCCATCCCATTCGCTCTTAGTATATATACTTAATATAAATGATTAGTGTATAATTGATGTAACTGTTGTACTACAGCTAAATGTTCTTCGTAGAGTCGTCTTCCTATTCTATTTACTCCAATAAAAGTGAGATAATTTATACGGGTTTCATTATAGGTTATATGATCTAAATAATGGTTAATAATTTGTTGAGTATATTGAATTTTTCCATCTAAATCGTCACAAATGGGACAAGTCATTCTAAATCGTAAATAATATTGTTGTCTATATTATCATAATCTGAAGAAATAGATTTGATAGTATTATCAAATTCGTAAATAATGTCATCATCGTCATGATCTATTATATATACGACATTTGTATTAAGGTGGAATATTTGTCTCCATAAATAGTCAAAACAGATAGTGATAAAGGTTCTACTAGTGTCAAAATAAAATAATAATTGGTCAGAGGGAATATATATAATACTAAGAGTAAGAAAGAACAATAATGGTTGTAAATAAAGCAAACAGTGAGCATATAATGAGAGTATATAAACAATAATTAAAGAAATAACTAAATGTTATAGGAGATGTCACACTTAGTCTATGAGAATCTGGATTTGATCTTGAAGTTCTAATCTGTCTTGTTTAACCGAATGATAGATGTAAAGAGTTTGATCTAATAAAATTCTTGCTTCGATTAAAAGTTGAGAACACTAATATTCTTTAGCTATGGATATATGTTCTTTATAAAGCTGGATAAATTTGAGTTCTTCTTCTTCTAATTCTTGATAAGTTCTAATTAAGTGCTTTAGTTGTCTTTTATAATCAAAATAAGCCATATGTTAATCAATGAGTTTCATAATTTCAGTTACATAATAGTGTCGTATCTAATACAATTCTTCAATGCTATTTTTAATAAACTGAATCATTTCTGGAATATCCTTAATACTCTGAGCATCAATGTACAATGGAAGATCTACTGGAAGTTGATATTTGGGATCTATATATGTCTTATGAGCTAATTTATTACGAGCAATATATTCAGTTAATAGTTCTTCAAAAGCTGCTTCTCGTTCATAAGTGGTTCGAATCTGCTTATTGAGATGATGCTTGCGTTGAAAATATGAATTCTCCATGATGAATGGTTATAGAATGATTAAAATGATAATAGATAATAGTCGCAAGTGACAAGAAAATAATAAATAAACAGTCATCTTACCTAATCTTCTTGAATCGCTTGAACGCCAATCTTAGGCAAAATGCGAAGAAAGACTGAAGGCAAAGAGAGTGTTTATTGATTAAGTTCTCGTGCCTCTGGAAGGCTTACATACTGCCTATATATAGGAAAAGAAAGGACTAAAGGTCAAAGGAAGAGGCCAACAAGAAGGGACATAAAGAAAAGCAAAAGCTAAAGATTCGAAAGTAAAAATAAAGAAAAGACACATATTTACAACTGGGTGGTCCAAAAGGACCTACATGCTTTGGTTAAGCGATGAAGGTATGTAGAGATGAATGTGTGTTCTACTTATGCCAACCCACTGGGTTAATAGTTCTATTTGGATGAAACGTGGTCTTCTTTCGTAAGAGTTGGAATAGAGTTTACTCCCATAAGTTATTCTATTAATTTCTAATCATTAATTCATTTTTTTAAATTCTAAAAAATTCAAAACTTCTTTCAAAAATTAAAACACATTCCTTCGACAAAAAGTAAAAATTTTTCAAAAATTTTGTTTAAAGATTATGAAGTTTTTTTTTACAAATCGAAATAAATTAATTAAAATAATTTATTTATTATATGTTATATGTAGATGATCACATAATGATTAAGCTCATAATTTATTTTTTCTTAAAAAAAAAGCTCATAATTTATTTAAATGGATAAGATAATGCTTAAGAAGAATTATAATAATTTGCTTAAATTTTGATGTATTTGACTCCTCCTTTTTTTGATTTGCATATATGGTTAACGAAAAGGAAGAAAAGCCTTCTTTAATTAAATAACATTTTTGATAATGGTATGATAAATGCAAGTGAAAAGAGAAATATGAAAAGATGGACTCGTGGGACCACAAAAGAAGAGCCATCGGAAACTTCAACTGTTAGAGATCTCTATTGATGCAGCAGATCGAATGGCTAGACAGCATCGATCACTTACAGTATTGTGGGCCCTCGTGATGTGATGTCGTTCGTAAGTTGAATGCAGAAATAGGCAACGTGGCAAAAGCACAGACGTCCAATGGTAACGCAAAGGACGAAAGAACGAATACGCTAGAAAAAACCCCAGTACAAGAAAATATCGTAAGGGCGTGCATCACCAACATAGGCTCGCAGCCACGCGAAAAGTAGCGAAGCGAAACCCGGACGTGTCCTTGTGAAAAAAACCGGGTTTCATAATCGTCGATAGGTCCGGGACTTTTTGTAGATGGAGGATGGTTTGTGTGGGTTTTTTCTCCGTCAAAAAACAAGGAAACAGCCGCATCATAAACGCTAAAAACGCCATTCGAGCTGCGCCAAACCCTAATTCCGGCCTTCGATTCCTGGCTTTAATATTCTCATCTCCATTAAAGAACGTAAGTTCTACGCTTGTTTACTTTTTTCTTAGTCTTTGACCGTTTGTTTCTGGTTCTGATTCTCCTGTGTATTAATTTGATTCTTGTTGTCTTTTAGTTCGGTCAGATCGGTCACTTTGAGCGAGTGTTCGGCCTGTGTCAGTTTTCACGCATCTGTGATGGTTTGATCATTGGTTGGCTGTTAATTCGTGGTTTCTAGTCGAGAAGATTGCTGGCATGGATTTGGTGACAAGGTGTAAGGTATTTCAATTTCATTTTTTTTCGTTATTTATGTTTATTTTTTCATATCATTTGAACAAATATGAATTCAAATTACTAAATGATTTAGTTCTTTGAAGTTAATTGGTATCGGTTGTCTAATGAAGTTAATTGGTATCGGTTGTCTAATGCTTCTGTTGGTAGTATGTAGTCGGTTATGCAGATTGGAAATGCGGAAATGTGAAATGTTTTTCCATTAATCCAACTTATGGTTGAGCTTTGGGGGGTTGACTGCGGTTGGTTTATTTGCTTCCTCAGTTTTCTTGGTTGTGCTTCTTGTGCAAGTTCTTTTGTATAAAATTAGATTGTGGGTATTTGTTACAAATGGGGTTCTATAGTTCCCTCGGTGGATGCTGGTCTAACGGGTCCTGTCCCATGAGTTAGGAACTTCTATGTACGTGAGTGATTCATTGGTTCTAAGCCTTCAAGGCATCACTCTATTGCTGTCTCATTTCAGCTCACAATAGAAAGGCTCCTCCCTTTCTTGTTATCTATTCCATCCATAAGTCAACTCCTGTTGAAGCTCCTCTTAACTACAACTGAGTTTACTCTATGTACATAGCAGCAGTGACAGTTGTTGTTGCTGTGTTCTTGGCTTTGACTGCCTTCAGTTACCACCTGGTCAAGTGATCTAGTTAAGATGTTTTTTCCTTTCTGTCTAATATGCTGAGCTATGTTCAAAATTTTCTGGTAGGATAAGTTGGCATATTTCAGAATGAAGGAGCTTAGAGATGTCCTAACTCAATTAGGCCTATCAAAGCAGGGGAAAAAACAGGTCAGATTCCTTGAGTATTTCTATACTTTTCTTCACTTCTTATTGTCATGATTGCTGATTGAATGTATTTGTCAAGCATTGAGTTTCAAGTTGGTGAATACTTGTAGCCATGGGTTTACTTGTTCTGACGAGTTGATGATTCATACGTGTGGTTGGATTTCCTTGAATGACATCATAAGCAATACGTTATACTATTTCAGCAATGCATATGTGCGCGGTGACATTCTGTCTTTGTGAATTAACCTTTGCTGTATTTAAAATCTGTAGGAGCTTGTTGACCGGATATTAAATATTCTCTCTAATGGGCAAGGTAATGTACCTTATTGCTGGCAAGCTTTAATATGCCTTGTTGCTTGCAAGCTCTCTTTTTGGTATTATAAAAAAATTATTTGGTTAATCTAGAGCATTTTGTCTTTCTTGTTTCTGTTGTGATTTGGCTTGCTTAAACCATGAACTCAAGAGTCCCTATCAGCAGTCTGTGACCTTAGATGTTTAACATATTATTGATTAGTATTTATGCATTTCATTTAGCGAGATATAATATTCTTGTTAACTTTATATGCTTTTAGACATGTTGCTGCGTACATATTACTTGCTAATAAAAACAGCTAATTGATCAATCAATTGTTTACTATTTCACATCATTGAAACTCCTTGTTCAAAACATTTTTATATTACATTTTGTAGACATTTTTTACTACATAAATAACAATTACTTATGTATTAGAGAATGAAAATTTCACATACAGTTCTATCCATAGGCACAATGCTTATGATCGGAATCATTTTAAGTGTACGAAAGCACAAATTGAGTGAATATCTCAAGTTAAGCTTGAGAACCAAAACTCTTTAATGATATAGCAATATGGGGAGTAATGGTTCTTTCTGAGTTCTTTTCCTGCTAGCTGACGCTCATGTCGTAGAAGCCATGAAAGATCTCCTCTTCTGTATATGTTCTCTAAACAACATGCTACTCCTCTGGGATTCTTTCTAGCCGAATTCCCCTTTTGAAGCTGCTTACTGTTTCTGATGGTTTAATCTACACTTGTTGTGTTTTTCTTTTTTCAATTTTTAATTCGCACGTTTTACTAAAGTTTATGCTACTCCTTTGGGATGCTTTCTAGCCAAATTCCCCTTTTGCAGCTGCCTACTGTTTTTGATAGTTTAATCTACACTCATTGTCGTTTTTCTTTTCTCAAATTTTGATTCATAAACATTTTTCCTACTATTATACTGACCTCATTTCTTATTCCTGGTCTTTTTCATGAATTAACATTGTCTTTAGTTTCACTCTTTATAGTTGAAAGGATGTGGGCAAAGAAAAGTGCTGTCAGAAAGGAAGAGGTGGCCAAACTAGTTGAAGACACTTACAGGTTCATCATTTACATATGTGTCCCATTAAAATATTTCCACGTTCAGTAAAGCTTTCTATATAATTTGTTTGAAGTTTTAAGAAACTTCAATACTTGCCTTTGTTCAACTCATTCACATGCACCTTCTGTTTTTGTATTTAGAAAAATGCAGGCTCCCCAGGCAACTGAGTTGGCATCAAAGGGGCAGAATGTTGTGGATAATAGTGCTACAAAAATTAAAGAAGAAATTGATGATTCCAAGATGAAAGTACGCTGTCCATGTGGCAGCTCATTGAAGACGGAGTCAATGATTAAGGTTTATACTTAACATCTTAGATTCATTTCTGTTCTTGTAATTGTATTTGCATGCAAGTTGTCGATAGGTATTGCAAATTTCATTATTGTTAAGGGAATTGTTTCATTTTCAAAGTATAGTAGGTGTGATTTAAGTTTTTCAGTTGTAAAAGATCACCTTGTTCTCTATAACGTGTTTTTTGGGTAACATATATCAACTAGTTTAATAGAATTGCATATCTTAGCATCAGAACTATGTCTATACCCTTCAGCAATTAAATTTCCATTTCTTTTTCATGATGTTATTCATCTTTATTATTTGTGTTATTTTTTCATTGAGGGGATGAATATACACATATATAGAAACATTCTTGGAAGCCTTATCCTAGTAGTAAAGGAATTCCCAACTAAAATGTCCAAAATAGAATTAAATCGACACAAAGAAAGAATGGAAAAACAAGGGTCACAAATCCCAAGTTTGTATACAAACTACTTAAGTTCAAGTCCTAAGCAACTAGGATAAAGTCAATTTTAGCTTTTGTTGTCTTTGTTGTCACTCCAACTCTTACTCTTTATTCCGCCAACTTAAAGCTTGTGGTTGAGTGATTTCCCCCCATTGTATATCTTTTGTATCTCTTTTGCATCACTTTCGTTCTGTATCCACCTTTTTGGGTAAAGCTGTCCCTTTCATGCTGCTAATGATATGTGCCTTTGATTGGCAGTGTGATGACCCAAGATGCGCAGTCTGGCAACATGTTGGTTGTGTTATTATTCCAGAAAAACCCATGGAAAATGATCCACAACTTCCAAACCTCTTCTACTGTGAAATTTGTCGACTCAGCCGAGCTGACCCGTATGTATATTAATGCTCACTTAGTTATCTTCTTTCTGTTTCTGTCTTTTGCTCATTTTCAGAATTTTCCTGAGTAATTGCACACCACGAGACTTAGCCATAAGAGGCTGCGTAAATAATTTATGTTTTATGGTTATGCTTGCTGTTTTAATTTTTGTCAGTCATCATTATCCTTGCTTTATTGTCAAACTATTTTCTTCTCTTTTACTTATGAAGGATGGTATTAATGGCTAATCTTCACTCTTCATTAAATTTTAAATTCCATACATCTAATGGTTAATTCCTCAAAACAACTGCAAAGTAATTGAACTGTATTATCATAATTCATTATTGGCTAGGAAGGTTAACTTATGCGGTTAGAAGTTCAAATGCAGTTCCAAGTATGTGGTTTAAATGGTTCTTCGTTGAGGGCAACTTTGTGAGTTGGTTGTTGAGACAATGGAAAATGATTTCCATTATCATTGGTGAACAATGAATCGTTTTCTTTTTGTGGTCCATTTGAAAGGTAGCATAACAATCTTATGGAGTGGTTTATGATTCAAACCATGGTTCAGTTGAGAGGTTCTATCTTCATCTCTCTCAGTTTGGGGCAAATCTTGATGAATGTAAAAACTTGCGGGCCTTTGTTCTTCTTTTGTCAATTATAATCCCCTATTTAAGATATTTGTCATTGGAATTCTTTGCATGTTTTCTCCTCAATTTCACTGTCTTAACATGTTTCCCCACTTTCAGTTTTTGGATTACAGTTGGCCAACCCCTCTCTCCTATAAAGTTGGCAACTACAAGCATTCCAACTGATGGGTGAGTTCTTATGAATATTCTTCTGTGCTGTTTCAATGTACTTTCAAATTATGAATACATTTGCTTCATATCATCAATTCAACAAGTATACTCAACATAGTTAGCTTTCCTAGATAATGTGAGCCATGTAACTTACACAAATTGTTTGCATAAAGTTTCTGTTGAGTTTTGGTTTCACATTTCGTGGTGCCTAATTAGTGGCAGACAAAAGTGACAACTTAATTGTCATGTTTGAATTATACCTTGGTGTCTTCGTTGTGTAAACATCATCTGTTATCAGAAAATATGCTGTTTCATGAGACGTATAGCTTGCGAAATCCCTGAACTGGAGTTAATTTAATAGTTGACTTTTTATTATAAATTTCACCTTCTCTTTATCCATTGATAAGAAGCATCATCAGTTGGCATGCATATTGATGAAGTATATACTTTTCTCCTGTTCTTCTAGCTCAAATCCTGTACAAAGTGTGGAGAAGACTTTTAATTTGACACGGGGAGAAAAGGACTTGTTAGCAAAACAAGACTGTGATGTTCAGGTTTGGTGTTACATGTTTTTGACCTGTGTTACTCGATTAAACTTCAGCTGATGGCTGGCCTGTTATGCTTTACATTTCAGGCTTGGTGCATGCTTTTGAATGACAAGGTTCCTTTTAGGATGCAGTGGCCACAATTTATGGATCTCCAGGTTAATGGTATAGTCGGTTAGCTTTTTAGTTCTCATGGTGTCTATCAATCTCAATTCCACAATTCAGAACCTTTTGTTTTTGAACCTATCTCATCTCCCCAACTCAGAAATTTTAGTATTTGGATCCATTTTTAACTTGTTAAGATCTTTGCTGTTCTCAATGCCAACATTGTTAATTGAATCCATGTATAAGCTAGTGTAGCATACTTTCTCTTCTATTGTGGCTAGTAGTTATTTCTGGATACAGAAGTAAGACAAAATGTCCATGAATATTTGGATCTTGGTATCAACTAAATTTGTTGCTTGGGACCTGCAGGTATGACTGTACGTGCTATTAATAGGCCTGGATCACAATTACTAGGGGCTAATGGTCGTGATGATGGCCCAATTGTGAGTTTATTCCTGGACACTGAAAGTTTTCATGCAGTTAAACATGTATTTAGTAACTGTGTTGCTCCTTCATTGCTGATCTAGATTTTTATTCCTGAATACAATTTATACTTCCCTCGTCTTATAGATTACGCTTTGTACAAGAGATGGAATCAATAAGATTTCACTAACTGGATGTGATGCACGCATATTCTGTTTAGGAGTAAGAATTGTCAAGCGACGAACTGTTCAACAGGTATTTATAATTTACTTTGGACTTGGTGATGGTAAAGTAAATGATATTTTAGTTGTGTAAAATGAGTAATTTGCAATTCCTCAAGTTGTAGTTCTCTAGTTTGGGATCATGTGATGCATACATTGGTACCACAGGTAGAGAACTCATCCTCATTTTCAGTCTTTGTGCTTTTAATCACCAAAGTGAGTTTTCACTGCATTGTTTTTATGCTGCATACTATATGATTATTGGGACCCTGCCAAATTTTGTTTCACACAGTTGTTTTACTATCTATCCTTGTCAGATACTCAACTTAATTCCTAGGGAGTGTGATGGTGAGCGGTTTGAAGATGCGGTTATTCGTGTTTGTCGTTGTGTTGGTGGTGGAACAACAGACAATGCTGACAGTGACAGTGACCTAGAAGTTGTTGCAGATTCTTTTACTGTTAATCTACGTTGCCCTGTAAGTTAGTCTGATTTTAGCTTAAAAGTTTCTAACGAGTGTTATTTTTAGTTCAATGTGCATCCAATTTGAATATAGCTAAATGAATTATATACTAAAAGATTGAGAACGTATTCAGAGTTTCCTCCTGTGTTGCTAGGCCCTCATCATTGATGATCAAACTGATGCATGTTCTGCTTCGCTATTGTTTATAATGCTGAAAATAGTTATGAGAAAAGAGGAAGATTGGTTAGGATGAAATTGGCCTACAGTGGCTACAGTAGCAGATTATTGTTCTGTGAAGAATATAAAGCAAGTCTAAAAGGATTTTATGGCCCGTGTTATAATAATTCTCAGGGTCCGGTGCTGACTATGGTATTATGGTCTTACTAGATTATCAGGAATGTATCTCAACCCTAATTTATTCTGCTGGGGTTGGTAATTTTTCTGCTAATCTGCCTTTAATAAACAAAACACTATATTAATATCCTACCATTATTTTCCCAGCTTCTTCATATGTTTCATCCTCATTAGATATGCTTTGTTCGTTATATCCTCTGCTTATGCAAGTCTTCTTATCATTTTCAATGTTAGTTTTGGGAACTCTCTGTTGCCTTCTGGCCTTTGTCAATATGAATTTTAGTATACTAAATTTGTGATCATTGTGTGTTTCTGCGTTGAAGAATTACCTCACTGTTTTCGGCATTTGGATTAGTGCTCTTAGTTTTGGTTGAATGTTGTGGTTTTTCTTTCGAAATTGCCATCAAATGTTTAATATAATCGATCTTTGTATCTCAATTTCTAGATGAGTGGTTCGAGAATGAAGGTGGCAGGAAGGTTCAAACCTTGTGTTCATATGGGCTGTTTTGATCTAGAAGTTTTTGTGGAGCTAAACCAGCGTTCTAGGAAGGTAAACAATTGTTGATTTCTAATCATTTTTCTTCCTCCATAAGCCCTTTGACTCTGAGCCAGAAATGACCTCCATGCAGTGGCAGTGTCCCATTTGTCTCAAGAACTATTCACTGGAAAGTATAATAATTGATCCATATTTTAATCGCATAACTTCCAAGGTACTCTTACTTTAGTTTATATTGGTCACTAGGATAGGGTTTGTTAATTGATTAGGTGTACTAATCAATAAAACTATTTGTATATGTTGTTTACTTGATGGCATAACAGATGCGCCATTGTAGTGAAGATATGACTGAGATTGAGGTGAAGTCTGATGGCACTTGGAGAGTAAAGACAAAAAGTGAGGCTGAGCGCAGGGATATTGGAGAACTAGGCCATTGGCACAATTCTGACAGTACTCTTTGTGTGACTAATGATGGAGAAATCAACTCGAAAACGGAGATGATAACTCAGATCAAGAAGGAAGGTGTTTCAGAAGGCCATCCTGGTAATGGTTTGAAACTTGGAATCAGGAAGAATCGCAATGGTGTTTGGGAAGTCAGTAAGCCTGATGATATGAACTCTTCCTCTTCTGGTAATAAATTTCAGAAGTTTGAAAATTGTGAACAGAAAATTATACCTATGAGTAGCAGTGCTACGGTTAGTGGTCGGGATGGTGAAGATCCAAGTGTAAATCAGGATGGTGGTGGTGGGAACTTCGAGTTCCCAAACAATGGGAATGAACTTGACTCTTTATCTCTGAATGTAGATTCAGCATATGGATTTGCTGAACAAAATGTTTCTGCACCTGATGCGGAAGTAATTGTTCTCAGTGACTCAGATGATGACAATGATGTGCTAATTTCATCTGAACATGTTTACAAGAATAATCGATCTGATGATGATGGGGTTGTTTTTCCAGTGCCTGCAGGATTGGCAGATCCTTACGTTGAAGATCCTACTCTAAGGCCTGGGAATTTTATCTTCAACGCTAATGATGAGTTTATGCCACTCTGGCCATTACCTTCTGTAACTCAAGGAGGTCCAGGATTCCAGTTATTTAGTTCAGATGTCACAGACCCATTGATTGATTTGCAGCATGGTTCTGTCAATTGTCCTATTGCATCAATGAATGGCTACACGTTGGCTGCAGATACTGTTATGGGATCTACTAGTTTGTTACCAGATTCTTCTGTTAGTCGACCTGAGACAGACATGAATGATGGCTTAGTTGATAATCCTTTGGCATTTGGTGGTGAAGATCCCTCCTCACTTCAAATTTTTCTTCCAACTAGGCCTTCGGATGCATCACAACAGTCTGATTTTAGAGCTCAAGTTGATCCATCCAATGGTTTCCCCACTGAGGATTGGATATCTCTTAGGCTTGGTGGTGGTGCCGCAAGCAGCCACGGTGAATCAATTCCTACAAATGGGGCAAATCCAAGGGGCCAGGTGTCATCTGGAGACTCTGGCATGGAACCATTGATTGATGCTGGTTTGTTCCTATTCCTTTGGCATTATTTTTTTCAGACCGTCCTTATATGGAGTCGTCAGATACAGTTGTTATGTTACTTGTGCTAGATTTCGTTGCATAAATATACTCGTCCATCTTCCAATCTTTCATGTGCTGCTTTCAGTTTTAGCACTGATTATTATTGGTTATGCAGCTTCTTTACTTCTTGGTATGAATGATAAATCTGAGAAGGCTAGTCGGCAACGATCTGAATCTGATAGTCCCTTTTCATTTCCTCGTCAAAAGCGTTCTGTGAGGCAACGTTTCTATCTGTCTATTGACTCGGACTCAGAGTAGAGAAGGGCCATGTTTGCTGAGATTATCGTTGCTTAGTTTAGAGTATTTCTGGGAACAGAATACATTTCCTGGAGCGAGTTGGTGACTGAAGTCCAAGTCATTAGGTAGAAATTGAACAAATTAACATGTGCTTATAGCAATGAAGTACAGAATGGTGGTCAGGTGGTGTGATGCATAAGAAAAAAAGGGTTATCAGCATTACTTACTCCTAAAACATTGTGATGGCACCTGCAAAATATTTTGTTGCAGTTGATGAGCCAAGGCCTTGTATACACTGGTCAATATTGTGCAGCATAACCTAGTGTCTGCTGCCGTTTGTTTTATGAGGGATTTACATCTCCCTTCCCAAGTACACCAGTGCCTGCTAAGATTGTACAGTTCATAGTCGTTGAATCTGAAGACTCTATTGAATCCCTCGGATGTAGTCGGGAAGCTCCCAATTGGCAGAGCAAAAATTGCCTCCATTTTGTCTCTCATTTGAGGAAGGGAACAAATTGCTTGTACATGTCACTGAGATTCAGCTATTTATAGAAAGAAATAAAATTTGACAAGCGTAATTTTGTCCAGTATAAACATGGTGACATTTTCTTCTATTTCAATGCGAGACTCCAGATTTGAAATTGTTGCATTTGTAGTGTTTGCTGTAAATAGTCTGTTCGCTTTGTAGACTTCCACTTGTAGGTGCTTCTAACATCAGATGGACACTGACATTAAGGCAGAGATGATGGGGATGGCGATTGGTTGAATCTCGTTCCCAATTTCGGAATATTTCCTACGCTTTGTTAAACATCGATTTTGTGCATAAAAAAGAACGAATTATCAGAACTAATATGAGATGCCAATCTATCAGTATATCTTTTTGTTCTTTGTTCCGTGGATATTGACAATGATAGCTATCGCACATCTTCATTCTGGTTCTCTATGGCTTGCGTAATAAACCTTAAGCACCGGTTTACTACTGATAATCAGTGGCCTCTATTTGCATGAAGCATATACCTAAAGCTGAAGACCTGCTGCAGCGTGAAAATTGTAGTAAGAAAAAAACAAAAAGAATGTAGAAGAGGGGAAAAAAAGAATCCTTAGGAATGGGGAAAACTCGAAAATTGTCACATGGATGGTAATATTGATCCCAATCTGTAAGAAGCTGAACATGAAAAAGAAATCATCGTGCCCAGTCAGACCAGTAAAAATAAGCCTTCGTGCTATCATCATAACCAAATCCCTCGAAAAATAGGAGTTGAAGAAAGAGCGATCGCAGGAAAAGTGTTCACAAATACCCAACGGAATACACTGACATGACACTGGTACAGCCTTCTAAATTTTGCAACTACGCGTGACTATGATGGCCTCAAACTCTCGCAACCTGGGCAGTTGTGCAAGCTTTCATGGATGTAAATATCACAATCAAGGCAGAAAGTATGCTTACATTTTGGACAAGCAACACAAAGGCCGGGCTTACCGCCTGTGACAAAAACCGCAGCATTTATGAAGGACACGAAACTAATTAAAACAGAACATAATTTTGAAAATACACATTGATATTCTCGTTGTTGTCGGGGGACTATCAACACCTAGCTCTTACATCACGAGCCTTTGGCTCCTTGTTTATGGAAAAAAACATTGTTATTTTTCTTAAAGAAATGAAGCTATTTTATTTTAATGATGAAAATAGGATAAACAACACAGGGAAAGGCCAATTGCATAAGAAATACTGGACTATGAGCTTTCAATACCTGTTCAATTTAACAGAGGTTTGTGAGTTATTTGAGCAGCTTAATTTAGCAATTTTACCCTCATTTAATCATCTAGTGTAACATGAACTATGCACCAAGAAACCTTTGCATGCAGTGTTACAGTAACATATTCTACTTACCAGTGATAAGAAGGCTCTGTTGGCAACCAAAGCATGTCCTGTGTGATCTATGGTGTGGTTCACTTTGACGTGATGGAGGCAAATCATCAAATGGAGCTATTGGAAAGAGATGATGATATGACCTTGCCAAATGGGGTGAAGAAACAAGTGTTAGCCCACAGATACGACATTCAGTAGGAAGCTCACAAGCACGTGCTTTGCATCTGGGACAAATGTAGCCCTCACCAACTTTAGCTTCTTTATGACAAGAACAGATTGAGATGGAACCCTCTGCTGCTCTTTGTGGGAAACCCATCTTTATCAGGTTAGCAATTGCAAATTCGGCTATTGCTGGAGGTGGCGGTGCATGCTCTAGAATCAACTCTTTGAAGTGGCCCTCCAAAAGAAGGAAGAAATCAAATTAATTTTTGGATAATCTCGGTCTAGTTAAGGAAGATTTGAAAAACGTAGTGGTAGAATCATTGAGGTATATTTTCACACTTCTATTTCCATCATTTTTCACTCAATATTCTGAATGAGTCTGGATCATTTGCCCAAGAATAGGCGGCTAGCCCCCTCTAACTATTCAATTTTTAATTGTTATTTAATGACATCCAACAACATAGTTTATCCTCTGACATTTGAGAAAATAAGTTTATATACAAGGCTGGCAAGCTAATAGAACTCACCTCATCCAGTGCAACTGAGTATGAACCCCCAGTTTCCTGGCAGAGATGTTTGCAAATGAATAGCTCAGCTGCAAGGCCAATTACTGAGCACCTTAACTTCGCTTTCTTGCACTTCTGGATGGTCTCCATAATATCTCCTGGATCACAGGTACTAAGAGAGGAATACAAGATCAATACTTCACGATGACCGTATGAAGGAATTGGATCAAGATACCCATGAACAAGCTCTAAGGCATTTTGTAAAGAGGAATCCCCTGAGCATCCCAATTTGCCCATCAATGTCTTAATATGGGCCTCAGGACTCCCACCAAGTTCTGTTAAGCAATGGGCAACTCCATCTTTAATAGTCACTAGAGCCATTTGACTAAGTGGGTTCTGATCAAAAAATTCCCTAATGAAAGCTTCCACGTGTTTGGCAATCATAGCCATTCGGCTTGGTCGAAAATCCATCACTCCAGCTGCCTACATAATTCATAAAAATCATAAAAAGTTGATAATGCCTCATTTAGGAAAAAATCGAAAGCCCCAGAAATTTTGATTGCCCTTCTCCAATGTAGAATAGCTTTGCTGACAGAAACAACATATGTTTTTCTAGCTTCAAGTTGTCATGCTGAATTATTCAGCCTGAAAGAATCAAACAGGTCCAGTTTTTCCAATGAAAACTATAGACATGCTACTATAATTAAAAGTGAGAAATGTGAACCAAACACATTCAGTAATTGGGGTCATAAATCTCAAACCACCACTTGGATAATGTAGTTCCATCCCTACACACGAGGCTGGAAATCATTTTCATTAAAACTATATGCAGTGATCAACAAGACTCCATGAAGTCCAGAAACTGTAATCAAGTTCAAGAATAGACATACCCTGGAGAGGTCAACAACAACATAGAGAAACCGAATGAGGCCCTTCTGAATTCGAGCAGCATTGCCAGCAGTTGAAAGCGAACGAAGGCGGCGACGATACTGAGCATGGTAAATAGCCTTGTTATCAATTGGGCGAAGTAGGCCCGACTCATCCTCTTGCAAGGACTCCCATGATCTCTCATCAGTGTAAGTTCTCTCCCATGCATCCATCCCATCCTCATCCAGATCATCCTCATCCTCCTCCTCTGCTTCTCCATTTAATCGCTTCTTCTCGCCATTGTGCATCTTTTGCCAACCACACTACTCTTCCCAATTCAATTCAAGGGCTCCCAAACCTAGAACCGAATATTGCACAAAGATCTGTTTCAGTTCAGACACTAAAAAATTCCTAATTTGAAAAAATAGTAGTTCACTAGCTCAGAATGGCATTAAGTGAAGAGGAGATGGAATATATACAGGAATTTACGATTTTGCTCGATAACCCTAAAACTACACTTATTCTCCTCCATTCATAATTAAATGCTCACCTCTCTGAATACAAAAGAGAGCAAAAAGGAAGAGAGAAAGAACATAAAATTATACTATTGAATAAACTGGCGGTCGGAACTTCGCCGGTGGAAGTCTAGAGAGAAGCAAATGTGTGATTGGAGGGAGTGTGTTACCAAATGAAAGGAAGTCAGTCGCGGACTTAAAACAAGATACTAATGTATATTAATCAACATCATAAATTAAGATACTCATACTATGCGTGTATCAAATCGACATGATTAATATGAATTACTTGGACTCTTTGAAAATACTGCAATGCCCTACACACAACTCGTCCTCATCATTCCTAATTATCCGTCTCTGCAAAGACATGGAAGACCTTTTGGTTTGGTAACGAGTGACCAAGAATCGAAATAATCAAATAAGAATGAAAATAAAAAATAAATTATTAATTTTGTTTGTGTAAAAAATATTTAAAATGATAATAAAATTTTTCTTACTCTTATTATATAATTTATTTTGTACCAAATTAATTAAAATATTTATTTTTATCAACAATTTATAAAATAATTATTTTTAAATAATTTATTTCTTGGGGTTTCTCCTCTTGCTTGATCTGGGTGGCTAGATATGGAGACTGATTTGAGTTTTGTTGGCTAATCTCTTGTTGATAGTGAAATTTCTCGCCCATTTGTTATGGCTCTTTACTTGCGTGAGTTGGGTGGCTGGATATGGAGGACGATCGGGTTGATGACTTGATGACGAATCCCTTTAGTGAATGGGGATTAGGAAGATGGCCTCATATATGAGACAGAAGATCTGGATCGGAGAAAAGATGTAAAGCTCTACCTTGTTGGCACATTTTGACATACTATGGCTTCTATGTGGTGACCATTAAGGGGAATGCAGGTTCGTGAGGTTAATGGGGCACGTACGTATTCCAATTTTTTCATGAGGTTGATGTATACCGTGTCTTGGATATGAGACCCTATACTTTCGATAATCAACTGCTTCTACTGGAACGTTTTGGGGATTATTCCTAGGAGTGTTCATGGTAGGGTAACTTGACCCGTTCGTAAATAACCTGAATCTGAACCTGAATGTCAGGTTCGGCAATTTCACGAACCTGAACCTGAACTTGAACCTAAAGAACCTATAGGATCGGTTAACCTATTTTCAGGTTCGGTTCTCAGGGTAACCAGAACCTATTCATATC
>JAOSBK010000205.1:8742813-8757050 GCA_027568895.1 Erythroxylum shatona | reverse complement strand
GCAGATTATGGTCTTCATCAGGTATATATCTGGATGTACTTTCTATCTTTACGTATTTATTCTTTGTATCCTACATCACTATTATCATGTCACATATGCATGTGGGCCTACTGGAAACAGCCTCTCTACGATATAGGGGTAAGGCTGCGTACTATCAGGCCTCTCCAGACCCTGTTTTATTGCGGAACTTTCGGGGTATGATGATGATGATGATGATGAGAATATTGACTCATCAAATAGATGCATTGTCATAAATTAATGGTAGTGAAGATGAGGATGTTCTGTTGGATCTTCAACCTTACTAAAAGAGATAAGATTATGCATATAATGATAAAAGACAAATTAATGGTGGATAATATTAATAAAAATTAAGAGAGAAAAGATTTAGGCAGTTCAAACATTTTTAGAGTAGACATCTTGACGCTTCAGTGAGATGATATGAGAATATTGTATGAAAATTTAAAAGAGACAAGATTTAGATGGTTCAAACATGTTAAGAGTAGACATCTTAACGTTTTAGTGAGAAGATACGAGAAGTTTATACTTAAGAACTATAAGGGGAAAGAAAAGTAAGAAGCGTTGTAGAAGGTGATCAAGAATGATCATCATCATCATCATCATCATCATACCCCGAAGTCCCGCAGTGAAGCGGGATCTGGAGGGCCCGATAGTATACAACCTTACCCCTATATTATAGAGAGGTTATTTCTAGTAGACTCACATGCAGATATGACAGGATAATAGTGATGTAGGTTAAAAGAGTAAACACGTAAAAGCTGGCAGTAGCTTGTCTTGTTGCCAGTTACATTATAAGTCTTCACTGAGCGACCCTGAGAATACGACAATCTTACAGTTTTATATGTCCATCGCGGGAATCTTTTCCCTTACACCTGAAAAAAGACTGCTTATGCAATAAGGGTGAGGCACGAGGGCTCTACGGCGTGTCGTTTACCCTTATCCTATCACACTAGACTTTTCTAATTCTAGCCACTGCCACAGTGAGGGCCAACTCTGACATATCTTTCTTAATCATCTCCCTCCAGTTCTTGTAAGGCCTCTTTTTTCTTCTCTTGTAACCACTAAGGTTTACTTTCTCACATCGTCGTACCGGAGCAACAGAGGGCATCTTGCTCACATGTCCAAACCACCTAAGCCTTTTCTCTCTCAACTTGTTAGCAATACTACCCACCTGTAGCCTATCTCTCACTACCCTATTCCGTACCCTATCTCTTTTGGTAATGTCACACATCTATCTAAGCATCCGCATTTCTGCTACCAACAATTGTTGTGTATGTCTAAGCTTAGTAGGCTAGCACTCTGCACCATATAACATGGTTGGCCAAATCACCATTCTATAGAACATTCCTTTGAGTTTTATGGGGACCTTTTTATCACATAGAACACCTGGTGTACTCCATCATTTGACCCACCCAGATCTAATACAATATACTATATCGTTATCGATACTACCATCTCTCTGAATGATGGATTCGAGATATTTAAAACTCGACTTATGTGATATGATGTCAGTACCAATTGCTACCACAACCTCTTGTATCATCTGGCTACCTGAAAAGTTGCATTCTAAATACTCTGTCTTGGATCTGTTCATTTTAAAACCTTTCAATTCTAACACTTCTTTCCAACGTTCTAACTTGCCATTGACCCCCTCCTTGGTCTCATCTACCAGGGCAATATCGTCTGCAAATAACATATACCAAGGTATCTCTCCTTGAATATGTTTGGTAAGTTCATCTAACACTAATGTGAACAAAAAAAAAGGGCTTAAAGCCTAGCCTTGGTGTAGTCCAACACCAATAGAGAACGCTTCCGTGTTGCCTCCGATCGTCCTTACGCTAGTCAATGCTCCTTCATATATATCCCTAATTACTCTGATATAGGTCTTAGGAACGCCCTTTGCCTCGAAACACCTTCATATGAGTTCTTTAGGAACCCTATCATATGTCTTCTCCAAATCTACAAAAACTATATGCAAATCTCATTTTCGTTCCCTGTAGCCTTCTAGCAATCTCCGAAGTAGATGCATTGCTTATGTCGTAGACCTACCAGGCATAAATTTGAATTGATTGTTCGATATTGAAACAGCTCTCTGGATTCTCTTTTCAATTACCTTCTCTCACAACTTCATGGTATGACTTAATAATTTGATGCCTTGATAGTTGTGACATTGTTGGATTTTTCCTTTGGCCTTGTATAAGGGGAATAACCTACTCAATCTTCATTCATCCGACATCTTGGCTGACTTGAGGATCACATTAAAGAGTTGAACTAACCATTCAATGCCTATAGCTCCTAGTCACTTCCATACCTCTATAGGGATCTCATCCAGCCCTAGGCCTCCATCCCCCTCAAAACCTTTGTAATTTCTCCCCTTGTGATCCTCCTCTATGAGTACCCGTTTAGAAATTGTCCCGACACAAGGGTTTCCCTAACTCTATGTTGACCAATATGTCTTTGTTATAAAGTCCATAAAAGTATCTCTGCCACTTCCGTTTGATGGCTTGAGCCTCTGTGAGTACCTATCCTGCTTTATTCCGGATACAGTAGACTTGATTGAAATCTTTTGTCTCATATGCCCTATCTTATGCTAACTTGAAAATTCTTTATGCTCCTTTGACCGTATCCAAATCCCTGTACATATTCTCGTAAGCTTCTCCTTTAGCTACTAAGATAGTCTTTTTGGCCTTTTGTTTTGTGAGTCTATATCTTATTCTATTTGTTACTCGCTCCACCTCTGTTGCCCTTGTCAACAGATCTTTAAAAGCTCTCTTCTTCATCTTTATCGTCCCCTGGACCTCGTTTGACTACCACCAGGATTTCATTCACCCCTTTGTCTTTTAGATACCCCTAGGAGTCTTATAGCGGTCTCTCTCACTACGAGGGCTACTCCCTACCACATCTGATTTGCATCCCCACTCACAGCCCATGTTGTATTAAACCTAAACTGGGTCCTAAAATGTTCTACCATGCCCCCTTTTAGTCTTCACCATCTAATTTTGCGAAATCGCTTGGTAAATCACTTTGTCCTCCATTCCTTAATTTGTAGATCTAAACCAACAATTTATGTTGGATTGATAGGCATGTGATCGGAAGTACTTTGCAATCCTTACACCATGATCTAGCTCTTGTCCTGACAAAGAGATAATCAATTTGCGTCTTGATTGTGCTCTCTGAAACGTCACCAAGAGCACTTTGTTTTTCTTAAAAAAAGAATTTACTATTACTAATTCATATGTTAAGGCCATGTCCAATAAATTAACCCTACTATCATTTCTAGAGTCGTGTCTAAAGCCCCTATGAGTTCCTGTAAATCCGTCTAAATTTGCCCATATGTGCCCATTAAAATCCCCTCCCAGGATGATCTGCTCAGTATAAGAAATTTGTTGAAGCATCCCATCCAACGCCTTCCAGAATGTACATTTTTGTTATCCGTCTGCGCCAACTTGAGGTGCATACGCATATGCTACGTTGAGAATCACACTGCTTAAGATAATTTTTGTCACTATTATCCTATCATTGACCCTTGTGATCCCCACTATCCTGTTCATTTGTCCCTTGCCCACTAATATACCTATCCCATTCTGCTTCCGCGTATTATCCGAGTATCATAGTTTGAACGCCCTATCTCTTTTACTTTAGCTCCTGTCCACTCAGTTTCCTGAATGCATGCTATTTGTATCCTACACTTGACTAAAATCTCTACCAATTTCAAAGACTTTTCTGTGAGGGTTCTCACGTTCCAAGAGTCTATCCTTATTAAATCATCTCCGTCTTTATTCCTGCAAGTTGCACGTACCGACCCTCTTGTACTGAATCCATTTGCTCGATCTGAAGGCATCTCTCCTAACGCATACCTCTTACGTTCTTCGCAAGTACTATCTTAATAAATAGAAATAGAAATAGAAATAATAATAATAATAATAATAATAATAATAATAATAATAATAATAATAATAATAATAATAATAATAAATAAACACGATGTGATAATAAAGATTGCAGAATCAAGAAACGTCAGGTAACTAACAGGACTCACAGTAAAGTTATTACCAGACTTGTCAGGATGTTCGATACAATAAAGTTGTCAGCGTGTGATGTGTTAGAGGGTTTACGTTTCGCATCATCGTCTGCATCCCTCCGCCGCTGTCTTGAAACACATGAAACTTATGCCCCGTCACCAACGACAGCGATAATATCTTCAGAGCTCTAAATGTCAACTTTTGCAACACATAAGGTATAAAACTCGAAAAGGTGATCTTTAGATGATCATTAGGACTAGCTCGTAAGTTTATTAAAGTGCCTAGATAGAGAAACTTACACTTTATGAGATCAGATCAAAAACACAAGAGAAATAAAAAAGAAAGAAACTTTCAAATTATTGGGATCCAGAGAGATATATGGCAAGCCACTCTCCTCTTTTCTGTCTCTTTCTGAGTTACTGTACTTCACAATGAGATTCACGAAAACCAATTACTTACCGTATCGTCGTCGGAGGCGCAAAGGTTCCTTATGCTAAAACAAATAGACACACAGTTAACAAACAAACATTTTTTAAAAAAAACATGCCATCATTGTCATTCATCAACCCTAACTTTGGTACAAATTGTTATACAAAAATCTGAAGAGCTAAAGAGGTGACACTCAAAGTCTCGACGAGAAGAAAAACAGTGTCAGACGAAGAAGCAGCCATGGAAGGAAACGAGACAATGGTGACACAAAGCAATGACAATGATGAAGACGATATCTAATAAGAACAGAGAAACAAGTAACACACGACAAAAAAAAAAGGGGGGAAAGCAAAGAGAACATTAAACTTAACAACAAAGATGGTAAGCAGTTTCTTATTAGAATACAAGTCACAAGAAAGATTGTACATTTTCCATTACAGGGAACTTCAAGAACGTTTTGTTTTCTTGTAACGTGCACACTATAAATCCTACCAAAGAAACAAAGCATATCTTGACAGTGAAATCATATACAGTTTTGTCAGTGGTAGCTCTTGCTGACCCAAAAACCAAATCTTTACGAAAATCTGAGGGTCCAAGCTCTTTCAAAGTTCTACGAGATGGTTTTCCACAGCACAAAGAACAAAACTGACCAAGGACAATTGAAAACATTTTTACGTATTTGACAGAGAGATGGAAAAGAGAAAAGTGGCCACAGTTGTAACGGTGGCGGTGATTGTTTGGGCGGCAGTGTTGGTGAAGTTGCTAAAAATTACCAAGAACATGACTCCCAATAGAAAACTTTAACGATCTAACATAAAAAAATCATTCTCTTTCTCATAAGTCTTTAAAATTTTTTCCTTTGAACTTATGTCTTATATTTAAGCTAAACATTTAATATATAATACTTTCCTCTTAATTATTTAACCTAAATATTTTTTATAATAACTTGGTTTGTTTTATGTATTTACTTGTTTTCTTTAACTTATTTTGTCCTTTATCAATTAGAGATAAGGTTGCACATTTTTAAACTTCGCCAAGACCCATGTTTAGCGAGACTTGTACTAAAATATTGTTGTTGACGTATAGCATAGATGAGCACTCAAAACTTTTTGCACTTTAAGCTAGACAAATCTCCTCCTAATCCTACAAATTTAACCTTTGCCTTCTAACTACCATGTATTATATCAAACACACTTTCTGAATCCTACAATTTTCCCAATGTTCCTGACGATGAACAACTAGAAAGGATGTTTTGTCCATTCATCAAAGTAAACTTCCTGAAAAAACAATAGTTGTTCTCTAAATACATGAAAAGCCAGCCACATCTTTAGTTGCAAGTGCCTGGAATGCAGTTGATCAATGATGCACTCCACAAACTTTAGTTGCTAACCTTGAAACAGCTTCTAAGCTTTCACTTTGTTCCACAGATAACATAGTGACAGAATTATGAACTCACAAGTCAACTGACGAAACATTCACACGATCAAGGTTTGGTAACCCGTTGCTCAAACAAACACAAAACCAAAGTCCTCTTTTAAAGTAATTATTAATTTTCAAACCCTTACTACCGTCGGAGAAGAATCTGGCTGGCCCACAGAGGAAGACTTTGATGCTTCCATTATCAGAGGTGCTTGATCTAGGCAGCTTTGAGTATCATCACCGGCTGTGCCAATCGTCATCTTCTCGACTTCTTCTTGGGTATATATATGGATCTTTGATACAACGTTGCAGAACTCACTATCATCAGAAAAGTGACCCATGAGGAACATTGACTTGGAAATGAGAATCATAATTCCAATTTTTTAAGATTAATCACAAAATAAGCCTCTCTAATTGCTCAAGTCTCCCATAATTTGCAGCAGAACGTTGTACTGCAGTATGGTGCATTATATACCTATTTGAAAACTGAATATTCGACATATTAGGTCTGCAACTGTATACTAAAGAATCCAGATCCGTATAGAGATGATCCTAGTCTCTTCCCAGTAACATCTATAGAAAGTAGTCTGACATTTAAATCATATGTACTGCTTGCCAACCTTTCAATGGCTATGTTATTTTTATAGAAAGGACAGATTGGTTTACGAGTATATCATGATTTATGCACGCCTAATCATACAATAAACTAAAAGTCATCCCAAAAAACAGATTTCAAAGGCCAAGACTTAAGCCGGAGGAAGTTGAGGATCACATCAAGTCATCATGCCCCTTATGCCCTAGGTGCATAAATCTCTGTACTTATATGACTTAGATGTCTCGTATTTCTCAAAAAAGCGATTCGATTGATGGAATTTGGTATGATACTTATGAGAAAACGGATTTTAAAGGTCAAGACTTACTGCCATGGATCATCACCAACAACCATTACATCGTTCTCACTGTCCGTGTATAAGATTCGCCATCCTTTATGAGGATCTTGGAGAAGGCCTTCCATGCTAAATAGTTGTTCCAACTCATTCAGTAGGTCACTGTAGCCATTCAGCCTTGAAAGATCAATGGCTCTACCAACCAAGCTGCCTTGCTTGTGAACCTAAAAACAATTTTGTGTAAATATGAGTAGATAAATTGAGAAAAGCCAAGTCATTTTCCAGCTTTTCTTCTAATGCAGCTTACCTTGGTACAACTCCTCTTACCAGAGTTTTGAGAACTTGGTGTTGGTGACTCCGCATTCAAAGAGAACCCAAACAGTTTGCAGCCAGTGGCAGTCCCATTCAAAGATTCATCGGGTTGTGTCCTTGAATTGATCCTCATAGCGGGAGAAATGGCATTTTCCTCTGCTGACCGCTGCTCATTAATGTGATTCAACTTTCCAACTTCAGCCCCCCCAACATTACTCCGCCGAATAGAAGATGGACTGAACTGAGCATTTTCTCTGGGGAACGTGGTCGTGTAAGGATGTGTTTTGGTGCTTTGGCCAGAATGGTACATAGCACCATAAGGAAAAAATGCATTTCGCACATTTTCTGCTGCTTGTGAATAGAAATTGGATCTGGGTACTTGATACATGTGCAATGAACCACATCCAAGATCAGATTTTCCCAGAGAACCAAGATTGAGATCACCTTTACCTGTCAAGGATCTCAATGGACATATTTCTTGACCTTGCAAGACCCTCGGAAACCTTTCAGATTCCGCGAAGCCTGTGTATGTAATGGAGTGAGCCTTTGTTCTGATATTTTCCTTTACCGTTCCAGTAGAAATGAGATTTTGATGTGCTGGGGTTCGCATCTCAAAATCTAGTGGGCGGTTTATAGTGTCATATCCAAATAAGGGTGACACAAAACCAACATTTTCTTGACCTTGCAAGACCTTAGAGGATCTCATGGACTCCTCAAAGTCTAAAAATCCACCCCTTCCTGAGGCATCAAAGTCAGATGGCAAGGATTCACAATTTAGTTAGTTAGGAATATACAAAGAGTTACTCCTCTTCTAGAGCAATGAACTGTACCAGCTGTGTGGTTATCAGGTGGGATTGTCCGCAGACCAGTCCGCAATTTCTTTAGCCTCTGGGGAGATTCAATACTCAGTGGTGGGATTGAAACTGAAGGATCAATTTCCCAAGGGGAGACTCTTTCTTGACGATCATTGACAGTTTCTTCATCCCATCTTACCTGCTCAATTGCATAGGAAAGCCAATCAAACATGATACCAAAGGTGAAAAATGAACTACAGATTTTAACTGCCCACAACTGGAGCTACTGCAGAAATGCTTAAGTTTTAAAGCTTAGGCCGCTAATTTATACAAAGATGAAGCTCACAATTAAACAAGTTTCAGCACCACAAAAATTTGCAACCAACAAGCACAACCCTGCGAGTTCATGAGCTGTTTGAGTAAAGTTGAAATTTGACTGGCTTCATTTTAGGATGGTAAATGAGAAGTTGATAGAACTTCCTATCCATATTGGTAAATAAACAAAAGCCATGCTTAGTAAAGCATCCAGAGCTCAAACTGGGAACTAGACTTCTGTAGCAATATGAACAAAAGTTAGTTCACCAGTATTCATGGAGGATGCTTGAAGCAATTGGTTTCAAAATTGAATAAAAATTACAACAAACAAAATTGTCCAGATCGAATTAGCCACAAAGCAAAACTTCCATCTTACCATCAAGCTTCTCCATTTTGAGTTTGGCCATCTATATGGATCAAAGTCTCCGATAGCAGCCACAACACCACTGCAGATGCAAAATCCTGAAGTAAAGTTACATTCCCAAAAAACCATCATAGGAAGCACACTTCGTTTTCCAGAAAAGAGACATATTACAAGACCTTCTTCCTGGTGAATCATCCATTGCAAATCTCATTTTGAATCTTGTTCCAATACAGACGGGATTCCTTATGCTTTTGATATACTTTTGTAAGGGTACAACAAACTGTGCATGAGGGGCCCTGCATTTCAGCAAATTTAAGCATTTTGTTGACAGTTTGGAGAGAATATATAATCTTTCTGTCCGATGTATATGCATATCACATAATATATAATGCCACATATAAATACCTGAATGAAGTTCTTTTCATATTACACTGGGCATAAATCTACATATAATTACATAGCTTTTAAGCAGGCTCATGAATGTTTAATGACGACATACACATTTATAATTCTTAAACCACTTGAAACAAACATATTCACTCTCTACATGCAACACTTCAATCAAATCCGATAAGTACATGCAACTCTTCTAACAATTAAAATGAGACAAGTAGTTATAGACAGTCTAACAAACCCAGAAGAAATGATGCATAGGATTGCAAGTTCTCATTTGCATTACATATGTTACAGCAACGTGAACAGCAGAATCAGGGAAGGTTATATCAAAAAATTTGACAACCCAGCAACTTTGCAGCTTTATTTGTTAGGACAGTAGTACTTTTGGTACTGTGGAATAGCTGCTAGGACGGAGGATGCTAGCTACAAAGAGCATTTTTGATATCACAGTCAAACCATGGTAATGAGTAGAAGCTTAGGATCAGCATCTCTTTCCCCATAAGAAGTTGAGACAACAAAACTAGGGTAAATCTAAATCCATCAAAAGGTGAAGTAACATAGAGGTTCCATACGGAAGACCAGAAGTTTCTGCATGCATAATACTGCCATCACGTCAAAGGCAAAAGTCTCCAAATGGAAGTAGTCAACTATATGGCATGTCTAGTGACTAAATTACATTTTAGCACGAGGAAGAAATTTCACCAGATGAAGTATCAGAGAGCCAATGCAATTTAAAGTTACTATTTATAGCATAAGCAAAATGAAAAAACCGAAAGATCATATCCATCCAATTACTACCTTGGATTGTATAAAACATGAAACGTGCTCTTAGTAGATATTGAATTAGCCACTAGAGAAAGAACACTGGGATAAGAATTGTGCTTCTCAATGAACGAATCAGGAAGACCATTTCTAGGTCGAACAGCTCTTCTTATCCCCAACCTCAGCTCACCATCTTCACCTCTACAAGGATCATAAGAAAACAGACAATGAATCCAAAATGGAATATAATGGAAATAATGTCGATTAAGAGTGCAGCTGTTAACCTCCTGTTTCAATTGCTCGCAAGGCATCAGATATCATCAGATTCCTTTTCTTTTGCTCAAGAGCAACTAAAATTTCCCTGCTGATTATTCTTTTTTTTTTGGTACATTTCTCTGCTTATTTCACTTATGTATAGTATATTTTAGAATCTAATGAGATCTGAAGTTTCTCCATTTCAAATTTTAATTCTGCAGGTGATGACTCCATTGATTTTAGCTGAGATCTTTCTAATCGACTAATTAATGAATTAAAAGTTGACTGAACCTTAGCTGGTTCAGGTTTTTGTCTCAAATGCATACCTTAAAAATAGCACAGCATCCCCTGAAACAAGATTTTTTTGACCGACAAAGATACTCCATCCCGTAGTCAGCAGATGTCTTCTTGGTTGACCTGGAAAAAAATTTCTTTAATCGATGTCATATCTCACCTTAATCGAAGCCGAATTTTGTCCCAGATCGATATTTACCTCGATAAATATGGCGAAACCTCCATTCAACACCATGCAGATCTTTGGCCACAAGGTCTTGAGAAGGCCTCTGCTGACTATAATCCTACGAATAAACAAATATATATCATCATAATAAATTCTGATTCTGTCGATAGGATTAGACTCGCTAACAACAAAGCAAGCATCAAGAGTATAAAAAGATACCAAAGGGGGGAAACAGTCCTCGGCAGCTCTACGAGGAACAGAGAACCCTCCATGGGTGCTCGTATCAGAAGCTGTAAGTGTTTTGCAGAACATGTGAGGGGTTGATTTTGTTAGTGAACCGCCACCACTCTCCTCATCCACAGCCAACTCTCCAAGCTCTTGCCCCTCCAAAAGTTGTCCTGCCAACTACAGAGATACCCAGAATGTTGGTGAAAGACAAATTAAAGAAATTAACACCATCGTCATCACCAAACCACGGACTGTGAACTCTACCCTAGAGTGAAACGAGCACGCAAAACTTAGAAAAGATGAGAGAATAATTCAACATTTTCTGGACCTATATCAACAAGACTCGAGCCGAAAAGAATGTTATATCGCTCTTCTTAATATGTGGAAAAGACTAAATTTTGCTTCTTGAAGAGTAAGTAAAACTCGAAAGCGATCAAGAAAAGAAGCAAATGGGCTGTGGCACTACTTCACACCAAATATACCTCTGGCTGAGGAAGTAAAGTAAGCATAGTGTAGACCTCGTCATTATCCTTATTAGCCTGAATCAAGAGATTAGAATCAGATCAAAATAGTGAACCTTGATGAACCAAAACGCATAAAGCAATGAACTTTTAGGAAGTGGACTAACATAAATGATGGAGGAAATGAATTCAAAAGATTATGGGTTGATAACTTACAAGCAGTTGCAAGCTCACAACTTTACAAAAGATTTGGGGTTGGAGATCACAGGTGGAAAGCTCCATAGTGGAGAAAGGAGAGTAAGATACGAGCTGTTCCAAGTGGCCTTGAGGGAAGTACACAACAACATTTCCTTTCTTTGGCAGGGAAGTGAGAGGACCGGCACAGGCATGCCAAAGCTCCGAGTAAATTGAAGAGGAAAGTGGAGATTGAGATGAATTTGAAGAACATGAAGAAGATGAAGAGTTGCCATTATTACAAAATGCACTCTTCTCCGCCTCAGTCACTGCATGGTTCAGATCAATTTCCATGAACACCCACCCAGGATTGTATTGTATGTACGGGACTATTAGCTTAATAATGTAAGTACAGCCGCATAACCAAATCAAAAAATATCAAGGAATTAATAAAGAAAGAAAGTAGAAGAGGCATGAAAGAATGCGAGAGTAATCAAGAGACAAGGAACGGTAGCCACAGTAAGGAATGAGGTCAAATAATAGGTTAAAAGATCATATTTTGTGAAAGGGTACCCATTAAAAGCTAAAAAAAGGACAGTGGTGCAAGAAGATGAAAAGAAAAAAACAAGAAGGCCATGTTTAGAGAAGGGATACCCACAAAAAGCTAAAAGATGATGCTAGAAAGAAAAAAGAGGTATCAAATAATAACAAGAAATTCAAAGTATGATTCCTCCCCCATTTGCAGGTAGCGAGGGGAGGGAGCAGAAGCAGCAGACAGAGACAATTGAACAGGAAACACAGAAACAAAAGGCAAAAAGGCCAATGAGGTTTGGTGGCTTTTGGACTTGGACATGACTTTGGAGTGTAGGAGGGGAAGAGACTGTTGTGTTGGGTGGAGGAGACAAGCCAAGACGGTACATAAACGCGCCACACCCTTCCCCACACTTCCTCTGTCTCTGTTGCTTTCTTTGTCTTAGCTTTACTTTTCCTTTTCCCACCTTATCTAATTTTATCACAAATTTCATCATAGAAAAATTAGTAAATATCCTTTTAACTGTCCTTGATGGGTCTTCTTTCTCTTCTCCACCCAGACAAAAAGGGAATTTTCAATACCAAGTAAAAGAAGTCATTTTTCTTTCTTTACCACTTCCTTTTCTAGGCAAGCAGAATCAAGAATAAAAAACAAGTCATGAAACTTGTAATTCACTAAGGTTTCATAGAAAACATCTAAATTGACCATTTCTCTAATCTAAATCTAATTGCCATCATCACTTATAATAGCTTCATCCACCAAAAGCTAAAGGTTTTGACCGTTCTTATCAAACTTTTTAACTTTAACTAACCATCAGACATGCTCCAAAAGAAAGGGCCAAATATTCAGTAGGGTAGACTCTTTTCCTTTCAGTAATGTTTTGGTCAGTTGAGTTGATGCATCAGAACAGATACAGCACAGGGAGGCTCATTGAAGATGAAAAAAAGCAATAAAATTAGAGAGAGAGAGTTGTCAATGGAAGTGGGGTCGTGGGGACTTCGGCTTTGGCAGCAAATATCATGGGCGTGTTGTTAGTTGTTGGGACTCAGTGAGTCACAGACACAGCAGCGGCAGTAACAGTAACAGCAACCAGTCGTTACTCCTTCCACTCCTTTATAATCTCCAGTCTTGTCACCCCTTTGTTCTTTTTTACAGACTTTATACGCAGAACATTGCCCCCACCCTCTGCTTGGGCGCGTTCTATTTTGTCAACTACTTTTTTTATCTTCTTAGCAACGTATTTAATGAGTCCAAAAAACCAAAAAGTTGGGTGCTCTTTTCATCGCTTTAACTGTTGATTCCTTTAATCACAAAGTCAATAATTTTAATTTTCATTCATTCTCTCTGCTCCTTTTATGTTACATATAATTCTATTATAAGTATGAATGTTCTTGATTTATATTTTCTTTTTAACCAATATTATTATATGCTAATTGAATTCTTATTGAAAAATGAATTTTTAACAAAAGGATTAAATAAACTCTTTAATAAATTCATGACCACGTAAAACAGAATATATAATTATCTCTGTCGTATAACGGAACTAAAAACAAAAAAAGGGGGAGGAGAGAGCGTGAAGCAGACACTATAATAGCGGTGGAAAAGAAAGAAGATGCTGATGGCAGGAGGATGGCCTGCGTCTTTGGCGCTGTTGCTCAGCCCACCCCAACCCCCCTCGTATTTCGCCTCGGTTTACTCACTTTATTTTCCAAAAATACCCTACTCTCCCTTCCTCGTAATATTGACACGTTCAGCGCACGAGCTTACCAATAAGTTCAAGACTAAAGTTTGAAAGATTAAATATACTTTTGATATGTAATTGGTCCTCCTTGAACATGAATGCCTTAACTAAAAAGACATACAAATGTCTCTAATTTGGTTTTCTGGGTCCATCCCGTGAAGCATGCATGGTTACAGTGTCGGACAGAAAGTGAGGTATCGCAAGCACAAGAATATGCTATTGCCTTTAAAAGCTCTATATCTACGAGACAAAACCAAGAAATGGACTTTACATCTGCGCCTCTCTACATTAGCATTTGGACCATGTTCCCTCGTCAGACTGATATGTGGTGTTCAATTTTCATTACTTAAAGCTTCTCCTCGGTTCTTTGAAGAAGGGGCTGAGTGTTAAGTGATTGTTTTACTACAATAATTTAAATTATTACATGAGGCCAATTTAATTAGTTTTATATATTTACTAATATACCCCCTCATATGAAAGTTTTTGAGCTTAAGTATGTTTGGGAGTTTAGGATAGAATGGAATGGAATGGCAATTAACGGAACGGAATGGAATGGAGTGGAATGAAATGGAATGAAATGGGTCACTCCACTGTTTGGAAGTTTAAATAAAATAAGAGAGGGACTCCTTTGACCATTGTTTGGAAGTGATACTAAAAATGAATGGAAT